>VANL01001225.1:0-15848 GCA_006352455.1 Brachionus sp. 'Tiscar' | reverse complement strand
CAACAGCTTCTTACAGAAGTTCCTTCGAAAACTTCGAAACGATTCCAACAGCCAAAACGCGAGAGCTAATCTCTATCCTGTTAAATCATATAACTAGTTTATAATTTATATATTTTTGTAGCAATTTACGATATGTCTTTTAATTCTTACTTTATATCTTAATAACAATTATTGTACAATTAGATTTAATTCTCAAATCAATAATTTTAATCAATAAAACGTTTGAAACTCAAAATACATTGAAAAATAAAATAAAAGAACATCAACTATTTAAAAAATAATATCTTTAAAACAATTTAAGCCAACGATTTTCTTTCAACAAAACACTTCTTTGCTCCGATGGATACGTATTAACAAATACGCTTTCTCTCGAGAGTCTAGAAACTGGCATACTAAGCAGTGTGTACACGCATTCTTGTGCAGATATCTCAAGACAATTATTAAATTTGTTTGCTACCTTAACTAGTCGTTTACGAATACCTAAATCTCCTTTTCCTTCGATCTGAGTTGATCGACTTTTTTCAATTGACTCAGAGGCTAGCCCTAGATTGCTAAATTCTTCATGGTCTAATGTCACTCCTAAAACCTTTTAATTTGACCATGGAGATTTCAAAAATATAGTTTAAAAGTCTGTTAATCGTATTTTTAAATTCACCCTATTCTTTTTTAAGTTAACAACTCAAAAAGGTCCATCTTTTTCAATTGCCTGAAAATCTAGGTTCTAATTTCGAAAGAAATTTTTAAATGAAAAAAAATTTTATTTTTGGTAAAACTTTACTGGAAACTTAAAAAAAATAATAAAAATAGTAAAAGTTAATTAAAATTAAAAGCTAATTGTTGAAACAATAGCCGAATGATCACTGAACCATGTTTCAAGTACTTTTGCCTTTAGTTGAACTTGTTGATCATCACTATTAATTGGCGAAAGTCTTACAAAAGCCCAGTCCAATTGAGAACCCTTTTCAAAAGTGGCCCTATTCTTGAACAATGGTTTTAGACCCATATCAATCAATTTATCCAATTTTGACTTTTCCTTTTCTTTGTTAAAGTCGACATTAAAATTACCCATAATCAAAAGAGTACTTGTCGACAGAACATTTGCATACTTATTCAAAAAATCTTTGAGTCTTTTCAAAAAGTCACCAAAAGCCAAACTAGGATGCTTGTACAACGAAAGAATGAAAATTGTTTTTCTACTTGAGGACTACTACCTTTCAATTGAAATAGTGACAACTCAACCAAGTCTTTGTCATCTAAATAAGTGTGATTTGCTTGCATGTCACAATTATCTGCCACAAATTTAAAATTGTCTCTCAATCGCTTGTTTACAAAACAAATGTGTTTACAAAACAGGCGCCAAAAAATGCACCAGTTCAAAATTATCAAACAAATGTTCTGCTTGATACTTGTATTGAACTAAATTGTGTCCTTCTGCCAACAAAATCACATCCATTGACAAGTATGAGAGATCTTTTCTCAATATATCTCTCTTTGGATTGAAATGCTGTATATTTTGAAACAAACAAAAGAACTTGTCGTCACTTTGACGAGTTGGCTTATGAATTCTATTTGTCTCAATCAAGTCCAACGACTCATTAAGAATTTTTAAGCAACGACTCTTCTCTCAAACGTTTCATTTCTTTTCTCACATCATCACTTCTCTCACGCTTCTCAATTTCATCTTGCTTTTGTTCTTGAGTCATTTTTCTAATGTTATCAGAAACAATTGACTTGGCTCCAAACAAATACAAACCATTTAAATTTGTTGCTTTACTCAAAGCAACATAGAGCAATGATCTTTTCAAAGATCCACCAATATTGACACATACACAGAAGTTAGTTTGTCCTTGTGATTTGTGAATTGTCATCGATTCACATTCAACCATTGGAAATTGAAGTCTATCAATGTGATATTTCTTACCCTTGGCATGTTCAATTGTTTGTTGTTTCCATTTGAACATTGTCCAATGTTGATTCTCCTTATCAATCTGATCCTTTCGCCTGTACTTGACACCTTGACTCTTCTTCACGAGTCAACCTACCAATGCTTCCTTCGATGTCATTGACTTTTTCATCAAATTCCAAATAGACTCGTTTTACTTTTGGTCTTTCTCTTATTCTATAAAATCCTAATTGCATATCACGAAAATAAATTGGTAGAAAATATTCGAAGCAACTTAAAGAATGGTTATCAGGTATAGAAAATTCTTTTATCCTCACACATCTCTCTGAATCATCACAAACTACAGCATTTGAAACATCATGGTAAATTGTTTTTGAGTTAAAACTTGAATGAGTCCCTGCCGAAGCAGGTTTTTGATTTGAAATAAAATGCGCTGATGAAAGTAAAAAACAGGGTTTTGCAAAATATAAAATTAAGACGAAATTCAAATTAAAGAAAGACATAATCTAAATAAAAATAAAGAAAATAAATAAAGAAAATTGTATTAAATGAAAAGAAATTGGAATTTTGAATTAATTTATTTGATAATTTAAAAAATAAAAGAATTGATTTTATCTTGTTAAAGAATTAAATCTTTATCTATTTGTACTATCATTTGGTCTTTTTTAGAGTTCTAAATAAATTATTTTAGCATAAAAAATTGATTTTTGCCCAAAAAAAGATCTTTTTATCAGCAAAAACTAGAAAATATGAAAAAAACTATCTTTTTGTACTTTCATTTGGTCTTATATTCAACAATTTTTTCATTTAATGGTATGACAAAAATTGGTCGTTTAATTAATAAGATTAGAAAAACAACTCTTGTGCTAGAGAAAAAGAAAAACAAACAAAAAGTATTTAAAAGGAAACGTTTTTGTTCTAGAAATCGAAAATTACTTTTTTCGAATATTTATTCGAAAAAAAAAAATTCAAGGCAAGAAAAAACATGCAAAAAGAATTGACAAAAATCGAAAATAAATCTAATCAAAACACTTGAGTAATGGATTTAGTTTTTTATTAATATTTTTTTTGTAGGTTTTTAAAAAAAAATCCCAAAATAATTAACACTTTGTTTTTATAATTGTTTGTGAATTTTGTTATTAAATACGTTATAAATTAATAAAATAAAAAATCTAAAAAAATGTGTAATCATTAATGTTTATTTTTTAAAATAAAATAAAATTCTTAAAAACTTATTTATAAAAATATTCTAATTTTTAATTTATTTGGAAAATATATCAATTGATAAGTCAAACTTTTTACTTCACAATAAAATGCTGATATTACACTGTTGAATAAAGTATCACAAATTTCACAAACATAATGCTTGGTCATTTGAAAAAAAGCATGCTTTGAAATTGGGATATCAGCATAATATTTTAGTAGGTTTTAGTTATATTTGAATATTTAAATTAATCAAATTTTTCAATTTTATTTAAAAATTCTTTTTTTTTTAAATTAAAAAATAATTTAAATAGAGTTATTAATTATTTAAATAATTAATAATACTTAAATAATTCGTAAGTTTATTATTAGAGAATTATAATAATTAAAATTTTATTTTAAATTTCAATCGAAATAAATCGTATAATTTACAACACTATGTTTTAAAAAAGCATTTTATCATATTGATTGTAGATAAAAGAATATTTTCCAATCTAGATTTTGTTTCATTTTTATTATAAAATTCGACAATGTAAACTAAATATTTCTGAAGCAGATGAATTGTACTCATTATATCCTTTAAATCAATATGGAATATTTTATTTAAAAAATATGCTAAAAATTGGTTGGAAAGTTTCTAATATTTTGCGATTGAAACTAATGATTAAAGAAAATTAAATTTATTATTCATTTTCGATTAAATTAAAATGAGCCAAGACTTAAATTATTCTCAAAAATGGATTGACCAAAAATTACCATGTTTTAAAGTAGATCCGTCCAGCATTGTTGTCTTAGAGAGTCCAGATGAATTCTATTTACAATTAAAAGTAATTATTTTCAACAAAAAAATTAATGTCTCAAATAAATAAATTTGAATAATTGAAGTCAAATGTTACACGATCTAAAAGAAGAATAACATTTTCGTCCCTTTATTTGGGAACTGGTTATCTGGAGGAAGAATTGGTAAAGAGCATTGAAAACAATGCTCAAATTGAAGTCAATTTTTTACTTGATCATAATAGGGGCCAAAGAGGCGAAATAAGCTCCAAGAGCATTTTATTGCCCCTAATATCCAAATTTGAGAACCGATTCAATCTATTTTTGTATCATACTCCTAATTTGAGAGGAATAGTTAAAAAAATTACACCTGAAAGGACTAATGAATCCATTGGTGTTCAACACATGAAATTATACATAACAGACAACGATCTCATAATCAGTGGGTAAGTTTAAAAAAATTTTAATTAAATAATATCTTTATAATAATTTTAACCAGAAAAATGAAAAATGTACGTGCCACTAACAATTTGTAAAATGACTTGGTAAATAATAATATTTGGGTATGGTTAAATTTAGTTAAAAAAATTAAAGTATATATGCACAAAAGGCTATCAAAGTGCTTTCTTCTTACATAGTTTGGGATTTCTTAAGTGCTTTTTACTGTCTATGAGTGTGTAACTATGAGATGCTCTTATAAAGAAAAGCTGAATTTAAGTTTGGCTCGAAATGCCATGGGAAGATTTTTCAATGAAAAATTGAGAAAAATTAAATTTTTGATGAATTTTCTTGTTTAATTTTTACGAATTTTTGTGTGAAAAAAATTTAGACTTTGACAATTAACTTTTGGTAAAACATTAAAAATTACTTATTTTGATTTTTTTTGAATTTTTAAAATGGAAGTAAGAAGAAAAATTACATTATTTGCCAAGTCATTTTACAAAATGACACAATTTATAACATCTTCACAGAAAAATCACATTTTTTTAATTAATATTTCATTCTAATATTCCGAATTCCAAATAATTATATCATAAAACATATTTTAAATTTTAAAATGTAAAGTTTATCAAGAATTGAAAATAAAATAAAATTAATATTTACCCAGTTTATTAAAATAATATTTTACAGATTTCTTTAATAGCAACTATTTTTGTCTTTCTTGTTCCATTCTGAAAGTCTCAAGTCTCAAGTAAGTTTTTAATAAGATTATTTAATTCAAATTCCAAATAAATTATTCTATACAAAAAATGGAAGAAAAAAAAATCAAGTTTTTTTTAATATTCTATCTTTTCTTGCATCAGCTCTTTCAGATTAAAAAAAATATTGAAAGTCAGAATGAGACCAAATTGTTAAATTAGAAAGTAAAATTACTAAAAATTGAATCTAAATTATTTTTTATTAATTTATTTGGTTGTATATAATTACAGGAAGAAAACTCTTTCACGTTAAAAGAACTATTAAATTTAAATGGTATCAAGCATATTTCTTTCGATTTAATCATTGTTTCATCATATTAATTTACTCTATTTTTTTGTATAGAGCAAATTTGAGTAACGATTATTTTGAAAATAGACAAGACAGATACATTTGGATAAAAAATTGTGAGAGTTTATGCGATTTTTTTGCCTCGTTAATCGGCCTTGTTTCTTCGTTTTCTTTCCAAGTTAACAAATATGGTACATTAACTTATCCACAGGATAAAAATCATCCAGTGTTAAGCAACAAAGACAATTTTGGACAAGAACTTTCGACAAAAGTAAAAAATTTGTTGAATGACTTTAAGGAAAGAGAAAATGAAACTGATGATGGTGACACTTTGATGTATCCTTTGATTCAGATGAGCGATGCATTCATTAAAATTGATGAACAAGTCACAAAAAATATTTTTGAAAAAGCCGACCAAAATTCCAAAATATATCTGGCTGTGGGCTATTTTAATTTGACTGATGGGTACATGAACGCCATTGTTAAGCAAAGTACGGCTAATTTCGATCTACTTTTGGCATCGCCTGAAGCAAATGGTTTTTTTGGTGCCAAAGGTCTGTCAGGTTACATACCAAGCATCTACTCTTGTCTAGAGGAAGAATTTTTTAACTTCTGCTCACTTAACAAACAACTTGATAGAATACATTTGTTTGAATACATAAAGACTGACTGGAGTATATTTATAAAATGAAAAAAAAAAATTGGCTATTAATTTTTAAAAGCGTTTCATGGCAAAGGGTTATGGTACTATGCTGATTTTAAAAAATCTCAACTCCCATCAGCAACCATAATTGGATCTTCGAACTTCGGTCATAGATCACTCCACAGAGATCTTGAAGCAAATTTGCTTATTTGTACCAAAGATAATGGACTTCAAAAACAGCTTGATCGAGTAATATATTAATAATTTTTTTAACTAATATTTATAAGGATTGATTTTTGTTAATTTTTTTTTAATTTTTAAAGGAGAGGACAAATCTATTTGAAAACACAATAAAAGTTGATTACAAATTATTTTTAAATGAGGCTAGAATAATTCCAATTTGGCTAAGAATTTTATCTAAATCGTTTAGATCATTTTTTTAAATAAAAATTTTAGTAAATATAATTATAAATTTTTGTCAGAAAAACTCAAGTGTTCACATTTCGCACTAATAGACCCTTGGAAAAAATGAAAATAATTTAATTTTTTTAAGTGTTTATGAAAATTTAAACTAATAAATAATTCTATTCTTAAAAAAAATATTTTTTATTTTAATATAAATTTTATTGTAGCCTTGATTGAGTTTTATAAACAAAATTAATTAAGCTTTTTTTTCGACTCAACCGATTCAGCTTTGAGGATCTACAAATGTGCTGTAAAGCCTAATTAAAATTAAATAATTAAAATTGGGCAAAAGAACTGGTGAACTTTTAGCAGTTAGATGAAGCTTAATTTTCTTAAGATTTAGTGTTTTTTTGTATAATTTCTGGTTCTGGTAGAATAATGCAGTTAATATGGAATTAAATCACTTCTAATGACTAGATTTTGTTTTTATTACTAAAATAAATTTGCTTTATAAAAAGAGATAAATGGTTCCCCACAAACCAAAAACTTTTTAACACAAAACACAATTTTTTTGTGCCGAATTCAAAAAAAAATTTTTATAGCGAAAATTTAATAAATTATATAATTTTTTAAAATTTTGTTTATAAAATTATATGTAAAAAAAAATTAAATATTAAATTAACAAAATAATTATATTAAAATCTATTTTAAGGAAAATCAATTTCCAGCTAATTTTGGACGACCTTTTTTAGGTTTATTAACAATTCCGTCGGATTCTCATAGAATATTGGCCCTGCATCATTCAATGAATTTTCATTGTTTTTTCTTTTTCATTTTATTTTTTTGGATTTCTCCAAAATCTCCAAAAATTCTGAAATTTTTTTTATTACGTAAAATCATAGGCATTTTATTATGTGAAATATTTAGTGGCAGTTTTTAATAGATATTAAAAAAATTTTGCTTAAAAGTTTTTTTTTTTGAGAGCAGTTTTTGTCTTAGTCAAGTTACTTTTGTTCTGAAAAATTTCTCTTTGTAGAGAAAAGTTTTTGATTTGTGGGTGAGAGGTTATTGCTTGTGGGGACTACTTAGACCCTTTATAAAAATGCTCCTGTCATATTCCAAAAGTGAAGTACTTCCTTGACAGTCTTTGCACTCTCGCACTTGTACTCGTCTATGTTATAGATACAGTCAAAGTTGTAGTCAGAACTTTTTGAGTTTTTTGCATCGCTTGATTTTAAATTAAAATTTTTATTCAATTTTAAAGTCAATTTTAAATTACAATGTTTTTAGCTCTTTTAGTTTAGTTGGACCAGCACCAGGCTTTGGCAGTGTACAAACCGGATAAGCTCCAAACCCTTTAAATTTTATTTTTTTTTAATTTTTTAAATTAATTTTTTTTTATTTGTTTTTTTTTATTTTTTAAATTAAATTTTTTTCATTCCTTATTATAATTTTTAAATAAAATTTTTTTTTTTCTATTTTTTTAAATTAAATTTTTTTGATTTGTTTTTTTTTTCTTTAAATAAATTTTTTTTTTCTTTATTTTTTGAGCAAAAATTTTTTATTTTTTTTTTTAATTTTCGATTTTATTTTTTTTTAATTAAAAAGCTCCTTTTTAAGTCAGACTTTGACTTTGAAATTATTTTAAACTCAAATCATGGTCAGACTTTAACTTTGAGTTTTAACGATTCTGACTTTAAAGTTTGACTTTTGACCAACTCTGATTTTTGGCAATAAATTTTGCTTTATTTAAAAAAAATAAAACTACACCTAAAAAATTTTTTTAGCTAGCATTTCACTTTATTAATTTATTCTGATTTTATAAAAATGAATAAAGACGATACAGTCTACATAAGTCTTTTGCTAATTTCAATCCCGATCGGTTTTCTATTTAAAAGTCCAGACTTGACTTCAAAAAAATAAAATTTAAATATTTTACCAAAAATTTTTACCAAAAATAAATTGTTAAATTAAAAATAATTTTTGCGCAAATTTTTTTATTAATTTTAAGCTTAAAACTAATATTCATCAATTATTTAATTAATTCAAATTAGTTTTAATTATTAATCTTTTTCTTACGTTCTCAATCTACAAAACGGCATATTTCACAAATTCACAGAGAGATATTTAATGAAATTTTAAATTTCAAGAAATGCATAATGGTCAAGTAAAAGTTTAAATTATTGTTGATTAATAAGAAATTAGGAAACTAAAAGCCTCGCTGAAGCGAATGATTTCCTGATTCGACCTAACATTTGATTTGCTTTGTTTGTAGCCTCTATCACTTGATTTTTCCTTTTAAGATTTGTATTGAAAATAACTGCAAGATCTCTTTCGGCTTCTGACGTTAATAACTGCATACCATTAATAAAATAAGGAAATTCTTTGTTTTTATGACCATAATGCATAACCAAACATTTTGATGTGTTGAAGAGAAGAAGCCAATCTTGAGTCCAATCGTAAATTAAATCTAAATCTGCTTGTAGTTTCGCTGCACTTAATTCTGATACCGTTTGCGAGAACATTTTAGTATCATCAGCATACATTTTGACAACATTCTTTATTCCTTTTGGTAAATCATTGATATAAAAAACAATTAATAGTGGACCAATCACTGAACCTTGTGGTACACCGCTAAAAATATCAACCCAATCCGACAAAATTTCACCTTGAATAACTCGTTGTCTTCTATTTTTCAAGAAAGCTACAATCTATTTTAGTGTCAGACCATCAAAGCCATACGCTTTCAATTTGGCTATTAGTCGTCTGTGCGGAACAGTATCAAATGCTTTCGCAAAAACAAGCAGAATCACATCAACAGGAATACTTTTGTCTAGACTTATTGAGATGAAATCTAGAGTTTCCAGTAGATTAGATGTACATGACTTTACAAATCTTGACAAATCCATGCTGTTTTTTAGATATAATATTATTCTTATAAAGATAGTCTTCCAATTTGGTTCTTATTATGCTTTCCATAATTTTGCAAGGAGTTGAAGTTAAAGACACAGGACGATAATTGCTTGCCGTTGATTTATCACCTTTTTTAAACAATGGAGTAATATTTCCTGATTTGAATTGTAATGGAAGCTGACTATTTGATAAAGATACTCTGAAAATCAAAGTTAAAGGAACAGTAAAGGCTTCTTCACAGTTTTTAAGCAATAACGGATGAAGCTTGTCTAAACCACACGATTTATTTTTATTCAGGTCTTGTAATTTATTGAAAACTATTCATAACTATGTCATCTAATGTCATTTGGTTTAATATCAATATATTCTGAACAGTTTTCATTAAATTCTACTTCAAAAGGAGGAAGCTCACCATCTTGTTCAAAAACAAAAACATCTTGAAAACATTTATTAAGAAGATTTGATATCTCTTTCGGTTCTTGCGTTAATTCATTGTTTGAATTTTTTAATGCTTTGATCGATTCTTTGATTACTTGTTGATCATTAAGGTATTTGTACAATATTTTTAGATTCTTCTTAGCTTTTTCAACTAAATTCTGTTCATAAGTTAGTCTGGCTCTTTTTATTTCTGGTAATCTACTAAAAAAAAATTGCATCATAAGGTATCTGTAACATATTAAGATTAGGGAAACTGGAATTACAAACATATTTACAAAAAAAAACACAATTTGATTTATTAAAATATAAAATAAAATTACAAGTGAAAATGAAAAATAAAATTATCTAAAAAATAATTAAAAAAATATAAGATATAACAGTATCAAAGCATTAAAAAAATTCCGAAAAGTTAAAATAATTTTTCTTATTCTATTAAAGTTTTTAAAGAATATATTTGCTTACCAGTGATCAGCTATATATTTTATTAAAAAAATTCTCCTTCTTAACTTAAACGCTCATGGCCAAGTTAGTTTACAAAACTAGTAATATCGAAAGAGATTTAAGAATATAACACTAATTACTTGAGATCTTTTCTTTCATCATTGTCTGGCTGAAAAATGAATGGCTTGTTTTTGCGCAACTTCCGTATCGATTCAATCAAGTTATTATTTAAAATTTCGATGTATCTTGTTGAATTTATATCTCCCGTCAAATATGCAATGAATTCAAAGTCCATAATCATTCATACAGCACCATATTCCTATTGAACCACTTCCTTGTTTAGTTCCTTTACATTGATTTGCTTAGACCTGGGACGGTTCGGTTCGATTTTTCTTAACCAAACAGACCAGATTTCTTTCATCCTTCGCAGGAGATATTCGCGGCCTGTTTGGTCTAGGACGATCTTTGTATGAGTTTGTTTCATTGTAACGGTCAATAATTCTTTTAATGCACGATTTTGACCTATTCAACTCTCTTCCGATAGCTGCAAATGATTTTCCTTGTTGGCACATGGTAACAGCATTGATTCTGTTCTCAAGGGGAACTGATGTATGATTTTTATTTTCGGAAGGCATTTTTTCAGAATTTTTTTTTTCAAACTGACTAATTTTTTTTGGTTGTAAAATAATGTCATCTCTGCTTATATCCAAAATTTCATCAGGACCGGATGAGAAATACAAAAAAAGGATAGTAGAATTCACATCGTTCTCATAATTTTTACCTCAAAATATTAATTAAATTAAAGGAGAAGTTTTTTTTTAATCTCATGTAAAAGGGATTTTCATTAACCAGCCAGAGAATGTTGACTTATTTAAAAGCTGAAATGAAGTTTTTTTTTTAGTAAAAAAAAAATTATTTTGAATTGTTGATCCATCTGAAAAGGACGGCTTTTTAAATTTAAAATAAATAAAATTTTCATGCGGTTCTCATATTTTTTACCAATACTGTATGTTCTAAATTAAACTCGCTACTGTAACTTCTGTCTGAGATCAAAACCGTTTCACAAAAATTAACCGGAAAAGGAGATGAGCACCTATTAAATTAAACACTATTATTTAAATTATTTTTTTTTCATTTTAGATAAAAAAAATGAAAATCACATTTTTATTAATTACTAGTAAAAATTATTTTGAACCCTGTTTTTTGTTATACTTTAAAATCTGAAAAATTTTTTTTTGTAAGTTTTTTTCAATTTTTGCTTTTAAATATTTTGCTTGAATGAGCTTCGACCGTATTCTCTTCCAACTAACTCAGCCATTGGCAGTATTTTTGAAAAGGTCGTTTCTTGAAAACAACCCTTGATTATTTCCCTTTTAATTTTGTAAGGATTGTTTCTTGTATTTAAGTTTTTATAAAACTAGAAATAGGACAAGTAGCTTTTTGTCGTACTTCCTCCAGAAATCTTTTATCTTTATGTAGATAAGATCTCATACTGTTAAGTATAGACAAAATGGGCCTAAAAAGACTTGTTTAAAGTAATTTAATGACTATCTGCAGAGATTTAAAAGAATGAAGAACTTGACCTAAAATTCTGTATCATGAATTTGGCCATATAAACTTATCCTAGAATAATGAATAAAATGAAACTTTATTAAAGATGAAATCATAAATAGAATTAATTTAAAATTATCTCACTTAATTTTATTCAAATAAAGAGTGAAAAATTTAAAAAATTTGAATCTATTCTTTCTAATAAAGATGTTTTTCTGTGTGATTCATTCACCATTACTTCTCATGATTATTTTGTGGAAAACTGTTATAATAAATTTTCTTTCTATTTGTTTTCTTTTCAATTTAAATCTTTTTTCTACCTTAATATCAAGGCGAAATATTAGATAATGGATGAAAAGAATTGAATATGGTTGCTGCAGATTAAAAAATCTTCCCTCAAAAAGAGAATAAAAATCATTCCGAGCAAATAAAAACTGTTATTTGTCAAAAATCTGAAGGAGCCTTAGGTCGGTACAGATATACAAATAAATAAATAATAATAAACTGTTTAAATAGTTTATCCAGATAAAATGAAAACTAACAAATTTTAATAGCGTGCGGCGTACTAAATAAAAAGTAAGAGAGAGGGAGAGAAATAATAAAAAATGCTTCTTATCTAACTTCTTTATTTCTCAACAAAAACAAAAAGGAAAATACAAATATATATTTAAAGAAATCCAGCAAGGCCCCAGAAGATCGGGGCTGCTGGAGGGGGTGTTACAAAATCAACGGAACTTTAAAAAAAAAAAATTTAATTTATTTAATCATTTATCTTTATGTAACTGATATTTTCGGAAATGAAACCTTACAATAATAAGTTGTATCAGTTGTAACTTAAAGAAAGAGTGACAAAACTAAAGAATAATAGGTCCTTTCTGAGGTAAAATCTTGTAATTTTTGGTAATTTTACGAAATTCTATGTAAAAAAATGTAATTTTACCGTATTTTACGTAAAATAACTTTTGTAAACTAATTAAATTTTTACGTAAAAATTTGTTTTAGCTAAAAAGATAATTTTTTTCATTTTTTAAAAAAATTTTCTTCAAGAATTAAAATGTTTATTTTCAAATATATTTACGTAATTTCCAAAAGTCATTTTAAGTAAAATACGGTAAAATTACATTTTTTACATAAAATTTCGTATAGCATTACTGTATATCAAGTGACAAAATTTTGATCATCAATTTTATCGTTAACTCAAATTCTCTTAAAATCCATGAGAACATCTTTTTTAAAATATTTTATTAATAAAAAATTTTAAAATAAAAAAATCTATGCCTACAATTTTAAACCTTTAAATTTTGGGCTGTTAGCTTTGGATTTCATAATATTCTTTTACCTTTTTGAAATATATAATAAATAAATGTTAAAAAAAGAGAATGTCAGTTTTTATTTTATAAGCCTATTCATTAGAAAGTTCAATAAATTAATCAATTAAGCTTTTTAGAACAAACGGAACTCGTGTTTTAAGTATACACTAAAGTTTGGTTTGAAACTGTTTTTTGACAAATTTCTCGATAAATGTGATTAAATTAATTAAAACAAAATAGACCGTATCCACAATGTTCGCTGTCTAAAACGCTCAAAAATGTTTAATTCATATTTTTATTTATTTAAAAAATCTTTGACTGTGGAATTATGTGCAAGATCTCTTTCATCGGTTGTGATCCTTCTTAGCACAAAGTTTGATCTATTAAAAACTTTTAAATATTACAAATTACGGCTCGATACCCAAGCTCATGCAAAGCGGGATACTGTTTCATCCTATTATTTTATCTTACTGTTAAAATTTTGTTTTGTGCCTGCACTATAGTAATTATACATAATTGCCTTTAATGGCTTTGTGAATTTTGGAACAAAAATCAAAAACAAAAATTTTAAACTTGAATAGCTTTTTTTCTGTAGGTCCAAAACTTGTTCTCTCATCTCTGCAAAAACTCTGTAACTCTGCAATCAACTTTATGTTTTCGAAAATTTTAAAATATTAAATTGCAGAGTAGTTGCAGAGAGAAATTTTGGTTGATACAAGCTTTGTAACAGCTGATACATTTTTCAGAACAAGTTTTGGACCTATAGAAAAAAAGCTATTCAAATTAAAAATTTTTGTTTTGGTTTTTTGTTCTAAAATTCACAATGCCAAAGTTTTTAATTTTTTTGGATTTTAAATTTTTTGAAGAAGCACATTTTCAAAGTTAACATTCAATGTTAAACTTAGTTTTTTATATTTGCAAGTTTCTGCAAAAAAATCCTGCATGCAGAATTATGCACATCTCAGGTATGGTTTAACATATTTTGCTACACATGGTCTCTGCATTGAATTTTATAATTAAGGATGCTCTCAAAATTTTTTTTATAAGTAAATTTTGATCAGAAAACAAATAAATAAAAAAATTGATTATTTTATCTCAATTTTTTATCAAATAAATAGAAAAAAAGTATTTAATTTAAATAAATGAAGTGTTAATCAGTCGACTACGATAAGGGCACTAGCCTATTGATTCACCTTTTAATTGAAATTGACTTATCCTTTAATTTTTACTTTTCCGACATATGAAAAAAATAAATAAATTTAAAAGAATCTCAGTTTTGGATTTTTTTTATGGTCGAAATAACGATAAAGATTGACATTTTAAATCGAAGGGCTATTTTAACCCTTATCCGTCCAATATCGGGTCAAAGCTGACCCTGATTGAGTCTTTTGTTTTATAAACAATACTTATTGCAGCAATCAATATACAATTGTAATCAATATACAAATGTATTATACAATTTAAAACATAATCAAAATTTAAATGTTATTGATAGTAGACTAAGAAGAACTTGCTTAGAGAGCTTATGAAAAAAAAGCGATGGAAGCTAAATTAAAAAATTATGTTGGATTAGACACCAATTTAATCGAGTCGTATATAGTCGAAGAACCGGTGTTATTCTAGCCAAAAAATAATCAGACACAGAACTCGCCTAATACAATATAAGAGGAAGATGCTTTATTTGTACAAAAACCGACAACAAAAGTTCCGAAACATGTTCTCATTGTGAAGGGTTTGTTTGCAAAAATCACTCGAAACAAATAAAAACTGTTATTTGTCAAAACTTTTTAAATAGTCAATTTCGTATTTTATTCTTTTAACCGCTTTATTTTCATAAAATTTTAACTAACTTTTTAATAAAATTTTATAAAATAATAATTTTTTTTGGGTCAAAATTGACCCATCTCAGACGTTTGCGTTTTTTTCTTATCTTAGACGGATAAGGGTTAAAATAATCGCCTATCCCTCTGTACTTTCCTTGAGTTGTAAATTATGAATTTCATATAAAAATGCAAAAAAAATTTAAAATTCAAATATGTATTGAATTGCTCAAAGAAGGAAGCTCAAGAAAGATATTCACTCAAAATCAAAGATGTCATAAAAGCTCGATAAAAGTATACTCGAATGATCTATGACTAACGCCTCCTTAGAATCCAATTTTAACTTTCTACTTTACAAATCTATAGCAATTTTTTAAATAACTGTCTTTTTCAATTTTTACTATTTAAGAAAATCTCTCAAACAGTCCATTTTTTAGTTTAAATTTAATGTTGCGAAAATAATACATCTGTAAGTTCCCTTAGAGTGTAAAAACAAGGGAACAAAATTTTTTTTAAATAAAATATATATTTCAAAATATAGCCACAGCCACAGGCTGTCATGGTTTGAGGATCAGTTAAATTTGGATTAATAAGAGATTCATTTTGAATGTTTCTTATTTGAAAACAAAATTTTTTATCCATAATCTGAGCAAAAAAATCACAAAAATAATTAAATTGAAAATTTTTATTTAAATAATGTGCAGACTATCAGCTAAAGAAGATTGTAAGTTCCCTTAGAGCTTTGAAAAAAATTTTGAAAAAAAATGCTCAAAAAATTAGTGAAAAAATTTGAATTTTTTTTACCTGAATTTTCACTTAGTTTAAAAGCAAAATTAAGGGATAGAAAAATCTAGAAAAATTATGGCCTAGAACACCTATCTCGATGCAGTCACCTCTGTGTCAGATCGGAGCCTTCGCTCAAAAGGTACTTAGAAAGGAGATGAGCTCCCCCCTAT
>VANL01001224.1:0-15860 GCA_006352455.1 Brachionus sp. 'Tiscar' | reverse complement strand
TATATGTTGGGTTGACAGTTCCATTTTTATCAGTAGACGGAAAGGAAGTTGAAGTTGATGATATTTTATATGTTTCTGTTGAATCGGCAGTTGTCAAATAAATTCCATTTTTATGATTGAATAACACTAAAATTGACAAAATCAATTGGACTTTTGTGTATAATATTTTTCTCATTTTTATTTAATTTTGATTTTATATTTTAAAAAATATTCTTTTAATGTTAAGCAATTTTATAGCTTTTACACTTAATCTCACAAATTTTTTCATTTACTATCAAATTTATAGATAATTTATAAAATTTATTTTTGAAAACTATCATGTATTTTGTTTCAATATTTGGTTAATATTTTATGATTCAGTAAATATTTTTTTGGTCTTTTGCTTTAATTTTTTTCAAGATTTTTGAATCGATTTTTCTAAAAGGATTTTTAATCAACTTGAATTGGTATTATTATTGTTATATCTATCAAATTAGGAATTATAAAAATTTAATATTTTTAACATAAAAATTATTTAGAAAAAACCTGTTGTTTTGCAAATAACAACTTTTTTTTTAAATAATTTCATTACTTATTTTGAGAATTTTTGTTAATATTAAGTTTAATTTTTTTAAAAAGTTTTTATTTGCAAAACATAAATATTTTAAAATTTAGAAAAATTTTACAATGACTATTTTAGATTTTCTTTTGAATTGGTAAGATTTTTTTTTAAAAGCTTATAATGACAGCTAAAATTATTAAATCAAAAAGTTTAAGAAATTAGCTATATTCATTATTTTAAAATAAATATTTAAATTTGTCATTTACTGACTCTCAGAAGATTAAAATGAGGCAAAGAAAAAAATATTTCATATTTTACTACCTTTTTGAATAGAAATATAATTAAAAATTGCTAAAAAGCTAGTCTATCTTAAACCCAAATTAAAATACCAAAAATTCAGCACAAAATAAAGCAATTGTGATCAATATTTAGGAAAGATTTTGAAATATTTGATGAACTTTGACCAATTTCTTGTTACAAGTTTAATATTTTTTTGGTTCTTGGGAAATATTAAACAATACTTTTGTAAACATTCCAATATTTTACATTTTACTGCCACTTTTCATGCTTGGTTTTCTAATGATTTTCAAATGATAAACTTTTCAAAATTATCAATATCAAATAAAACATTAAATTCAAGTGAAGAAATTGTTTTAACTTTTTAATGGAATTTAAAAAATCTAAGTCAATCAAACAATTCAGATAGTAGTTATCAATATTTAAATCCCTTATGTCTGAAATTTTATTTGAAGATTTAGAATTTAAAATTATATTTGTATAGATTTTATGATTAAAACTTTATGCCTTAAATGTTCAACAAAATTCTATTATTTTACGAATAACATTTCCTAATGATCGACTGTATCGCCAGCATTAAAATCCATTTGAGGTAGTAAATTTTAAAATTTAGAGAGATTTCTTTATTTTATTATATTTTATTGATAGCAAGTAAAAGATTAACTTTTGCTAATAGAATAAATGCTTTTTTAATTTTTTTATTTAAAAACTTAATGAAAAAACCTTTTTGAAGAACAACCTGATGGATTTGCTCGCAAGAATTCGCACTTATGAGTGTCATCATCGAAATAGGTGTATTCACCAACAAATGGGCATGAATAAGTCTTTTTTTGCTGACCGTAAACACAAGCATGAAATATATCACAATAGGTTGAATCTCTCCAATGACCAGTCGGACGAGTTGAACAGTCGAAGACAACACCTCCAATTAAATGTTCAATAATAGTTTCGCCAGTATTTGTGATAGTTTGTTGTTGAATCCAGTAAGGTTTTGATGAGTGAGAAATAATTGGATCAGGTCTTATATAATTTGAATTCAATTGATGTACCAGATTTGAATTCTGAGATGGTTTGTTGGAAGGTAAATCGATTTTTGAGGCAATTAAAGTGCCCAAACCAGCCAGCTGATTTGAGTTTAATTCCCATGGTCTGACTATTTTCTCATTTTTCCATGATTGAGCATCAATCAATATGAAATATATTAGAAAAATTAGTAAGGAAAGCTTAATCATTTTAAGCAATTAAAAATATTGATAAAATTTTACATTTTTTTAGCGCTTATATACGCTTTATTTTAATTAAATACAAATAAAGATTAATTTTAATTAAATAATATTTTATAATATAAATTAGATTAACTCTTCTTTAATTTTAAATTTATCACTCTGATTCAGTAAACAAAAGATAAGATAGCTTTATAGGTTAATAGTTTTTGTTTAATTAGAAAAAAATAATAGTCCATATTTTTTTAAATAATAAAAGTTTTTCTTTTATTTAAAAAATGTCAAAAATTTTCAAAGAACCATCAAATATCTGAAAATCATGAAATAAATTCTTCAATGAGGAAACACTCATTTTCCAAAAAAAAGATGCTTTTATATTATTAGATTTATATTTTATTTTACTAACAAATTTAGAAAACTATTAAAAATATATTTTAATATTTGAATTAAATAAAAAAGTTATAATAAAAATAACTGATATTAAAAAAATTAATTTTATGTTAAAAAAATTTTCTCTTTTAATAAAATAATTCGCTTTAAATTTAGTAAAAAAAAAAATTATTTTGTTATGCGTATGATGAAATTAATTTACATGAATCTGATAAACATTTTTCAAAACAGCTTTTCTTGTGATATCTGAAACTTGAAGATGCTTCTCAAAAAATTCAATATTAGTACAAATTTTAGAAATCTTTGAAAAAAAAATTTTAAATTTGACTTTAAATTTGAAAATAAAATTTAAATTACTTGAATAGTGCATGAATTCTCATATTGATTATATTCTATTTTATTAGTGATCTTCTTTTCCTCTTCTTCAAACATAACTTTTTCTCGATATTTAAAACTATTAAGCAGTTTATTATTAAGATCATCCAACTTTGTTTTAGAATCGGACTTTGTATTTAAGAATTTTATTTTTAAATATTTCAAACTTTTGATTTGTTGAAAGGAACAATTAGAAATTGATTCCCAAATTGTATTACAATCTCTAAACCCCAAATTCAAGTACTCAATTTGAGATTGACTGTCAAAAAAGACACTACTAAAATCCTCCAAGCCTACAACTTGCAGGCCTTGGAGTTTAAATTTAAATAAATTTGGCATCTTACTTGAATTGATTACTAAAAATTTTAGATTATTCAATTCAAGCTTTTCAAAGTCCAAACTGATATCTTGATTCAAAGAAATATCCAAAAATTGCAAACTTACAAGACTCCTTAAAAGTTTAAAATTCAAAAGCTTTATTGAATTCTGTCTTAAAGACAAATATTCAAGCTCTTTTAGGTCATTAAATAAATCAGATTTTAAATTTTGAATAAAATTCTTTTGAAGACTTAGAATTTTAAGATTTTTTAGACCAGCGAATGAATAACTTTCTAGTTTAATTTCATCTTTTTGATCGTCTAAATACAATTCTTGCAAATTAATTAAAAACTTGAAAGCTTCTGATTGAATTCTTTTTATTTTATTTGATTCTAGCCTTAGTATCTTCAAGTCGCTCAACTTCAATGAATTTGGCTCAATCTCATCAATTGAATGATAGATGATACTTAATTTTTGCAGCTTATCCAATTTGTTTAGTTCAAAATTTGACAATTTAGGAAGACCTGACGAGCAGAATTCCAGCTTTTCAAGACGATGCAAACCGTCAAAACCATTTTTATCTATCTTATCAATTCTTATTTCAAATGTAAGTCTTTTTAAGTTAGAAAGCGCTGCAAAATTGGCCTCCTGAATCAAACTTAAATTGCCTGATTCGAATCTAAGCCATGTTAAATTATCAAATTTTGAAAATAAACTTTTGTCAAAATAATTCACGCTATTAAAGCCAAATGTTAAAGTATCTAGTTGTTGCAGATTTAAAATGCTCTCCAACCAATCAAAGCTATCTGGATCCATTAGAGCGCATTTTATGTCCATTCTATTAAGAACATTGTTTCCTGTTGAAGACAAGTCAATTATTGACTCGTTTGCTTTAGATGATATAAGTTCATAGATGGTGAATGTTTTTAGAAATTCCTTTAAAAAAAATTTATTAGTTTATTATGAATTAAAAATAGGCTCCATAGATTACATCAAAGTCATCAACTAGATGGTTCAAATCATGTAAACATATATTTCTATTTGATAATTCTCTTGAAAGTTAATATTAGAAATTGAAAAAAATTAAAATTTTTTAAAATTAATTTACATTAAATTCTCTATTATTTCGGTGTTGATGAATTGGTTAAGAATAACTAGCACTCCAAATCGATTAGATTTGAACAAATGGCCACGGTTTGGATCATTTGGAACAAAAAAGCAGAATTTATTCTGGAAGGCTAGATTTATTAGATAATCAGCATAAATTATTTTATCCACTTTACGATCATATTTTTGCAAGTTTTCCAAATTGAATCGCTCTATCTTGCGAATTTCCGAAATGAATTGATCACGCAACGAGTTTACATTCTGAATATCTCGTTCTTTAATATCTGGATTGGAAAGCAATGTCTCAGCATGCATGTCTATTACATTCAAGCAGCTCTCATAATATCCGACTATATTATGTTTCAGTTCATTCATTTTTTTTAATTATTTATTTATAGAATATATTGAAAGCTATTATTATAGTCAGAGTTAATTTATATTGTTTATTTTTTTACTCATTCATTTTAAATTAAAATTATGATTATTCAGGAATTAATTAACTCTTTAACTTGCTAAATTGACCAAAACTTAGATATATAAACTATCATGGATTTTTTGCTAAATTAATTGATAATGTTTAAAATTTTGATTTATTATTCTTTTACATATTTTAGTTATGCAAATGATGAATAACATATATGTATATATATATATATATTTTTTTTATATTGTATAATTTCTGTGATTAAGATCAGTAGATATTTTGTAGCTATTCATGCATTGCGACTAAATTGTCTGAAATAATCATAAATATTCATCAACAATTTTCTCCAGTTTATGTCATGAAGAAATTTTTTATATAAGTTCGAATAGACACAGACATCAAGGGTTAAACATACCGTGTGTCTGTGTCTATTCGAACTTATTTAAAAAATATCATCATGGTCTAGTTTTGAATTCCAGTGCTTTTTTCCTGCTTTAAATATACATTTATTAAAATATCAAATAAATTTAATAAAGTAAAAAAAAATTTGCCTAACGCTTAAACTCGTGAATAATTCAGAGTTGTTTAAAAGTCACAAGTCTTAAGTCAAGTCAAAGTCATGACTTGGACTTGTTGAAAAAAATTTAAAAAGTACAAGTCTCGACTTTATACATAGATCAAGAATGACAGTAAAAAATTAGAAATTAGAAAATATTACACTTTTGCGGTGTAATTTTGATCTTTTAAAGATTTAAGTTAAAACTAAACATTTTTTAAATAAAAGTTATCTCTAAGTTAAATAAAAAAATCCTAAAATTCTTATTTTAATAAAATATATGAAATGAAATAAGTATATGAAATGAAAATATTTTTTAATTAATAATATTTATTTAATAATTTTAATTATTAATAATAATTTTTCCAACAAGTCCAAGTCAAGACTTGTACTTTTTAATGACTTGTTGAGACTTTTTTTCGTGACTTTTGTACAAGTCTGGAATAATTTGAATAAGTTAAAAAGCATCTTACATCTATCTACAATGATAACTAAAGATTTTTTTTGGTTTTATTTTTTTTTAAATAATTAAGAAATTCATTATCATCGGTCAGGCTGGCCATGACGTAAAATTAAAAGGTAGAGGTGTTTCGAAATTTGATCCAGGTTTTGCGACCGTCCTTTCCCATGTCAATATGCTTTTTTCTAGTTATGATTGTGGTTCATGGCGGCTAATTATCATTGATGATTTTCGCTTTTAAAGCTATGTCGTCTTTGAATGCCAAATCATTGGCTTTTTTAAGAACTTGACTAATCGTAGGTTTCAATAAATGGTAAATTTTAAAAATTAGACCAGTGTAATAACAAAGAAAAATGTTAATTTTTCAATTTATTTAAAATCAAAATAGTTGAACCAGCGGCCAAATCGAAAATATCTTTCAAATATTTTTATTCAAGATTAATAAATTGCTTTGTGAAACTACATTTAAGTTTAATTAAAAACTTAAATTTAAGTTTTGATTGTTCTTTTTATTTATTTTTTCATGAAAATAAACGTCAGCACCTCTATCTTTCAAAAAAGTTAAGCTAAGAATTTTATCTGCTTTAAATTAAACAATAATTAAACAACACTGTTAAAAATATATGTAATGACATACAAAGTATGTGCTGATTTGAAACTTACACATTAATTTTTTGCTGGGTTTTTCGAATGTGTAAGTTTCAAATCAGCACATACTTTGTATGTCATTACATATATTTTTAACAGTGTATAACACTTCAAGTTAAGAGTATAATTTATTTGGGTTTACCAATTGGAGATAGTTATTTTTATGGCTTTGTGAATTTTGGAACAAAAAAAACAAGAAAATGTATGATGTGATACATAGCATGTATCACCGATATTTGATCTCTGCAAAAACTATGCAAATCTGCAAAATAGTATACGCATTAAAAAATCATTAAAATGTAATTGCAGATATTTTGCACAGATTAAATTTTAGGTGATACCTGTTATGTATCAAATGATACATTCTGTAGAACCAGTTTTAGACCAAAGGAAAAAAAGTTAGTACAATATAAAATTTTTGTTCTTGTTTTTTGTTCTAAAATTCACAAAGCCTATTTTTATTAAAAGTTGAGATAGATGTAGCTGAAACTCAAGATCTTCTTTTGAAACAACTACGTCAAAGTAAATTGTGCAATGATTTAATGTTTTTTTAATTATCTTAATATTTTCTTTGACCAGAAAAATGTCTCATTTTGCAAACAATTACATTTTAAATATTGTGTTTTTCTCAATTGTCATATAAAAAAAACTTTTATTTTTTTTTAAAATTATTATTATTTAATTAAAGGAGGGTGCGAGATTTATTTAGAAAAAAGCCTAATGATCATGCCCCCATGATCGAGTTTAGATTTTTTAAATCTTAGGTAATCGAACATTTAGAATTCAATAGTGAACATATCTAAGCTCGAGCGTTAGGGCTTAATACATTATTTATAAGAGATTTAAAATTTTCGAGCAAATTTTGTGTTTTTTAAAGTTTTAGTAAACTAATAATAAAAAATTAATTTATAGTAAATTTATTAAAATTTATTTTTTTGATTTATTTTTTCTTTTGTTTTGATCATCAGAATAAAACGATAGTGACCTCTTGACCAAACTATCTAATTCAACCTGTTCATTTTCATCTCTCGTAAGTAATTTAAGACTTTTCATTATTATCATTGTCAATATATGAATTTTCACCATTTTCTTCATTAAGTAGTTCATCGGTATTGTGAATTTCTAGAACAAAAAAAGATTTAGATTTTTATTTACCAATAAAGGAAGAATTTTTGTTCTTTTTGTTCTAGAAATTCAAAATACCTAGTTCATCCTCGTCACAATTTTCGCTATTTAGACAAATTGGTATCAAAAGCGAAATAAGTTTTAATCCTGAAATCGGAATTTTTTCAATATTATGCCCACATGCTAAATAGTAAATAACTGAGGCAACGTAAGTACAACACCCAACAGTTCTTTTTCCTTATTTGCAGCTTCAAATCCATTCTAGTGACCTATAGTCATTTGAATTAGGAACAGACTTGACGAATACTTTATATTTACACTATTCGAATATTTTGAATATATCTCTGAGAAAATTATCTTACAATTATTTTCAGTCACGACTTGTTCATCATTTATGAATTTAAAATGAGAATTTTTTTTTAAAGTGTTCGGCAAAATATCGTTACATATTTTATAATTCTTTAAATTTTTTTGGCATATAATGTCATCTAATTCAATATTTTTATCAAAGTGTTTCTTTAAGTTGGTTACATGTTGTTTATCTTTTAATTCCACTAGGTTTTTTATGCCATTTTATTTGTTTTAATTTTTCAGGTTTAGTAAGTAAAAATGAGCTATTCAAATATAGAGTAAAGAATAATAAATAATCAGTTTAAATTTTAAATACTTTCAATTTTTCATAATTTAAACAAAAGACTGGTAAATTTCAACATAAAATTCAAAACAAAAATTTAATCAGCGATTTACCTTTTATCATACAATTTTTAAATGATTTTTAAATTAACCATTTTTAACCTCTTATAATTCACATTTTTTTTTATTTTGATTTTTCCATGCTTTAAAATAAGCTTAAATTTGTTAGGAAAAAAAAAAAATTTAATTGTCTAATTTTACGGCCAAATTTACATAGATATCCGGCACCATCCCTTAAATTTAACGCACTATAGGCAGAATAAGAGCAAAAATATTAAATTAAATAAGAAATTAAAAAAAATCATAGAATTAAATTAAGTTGAATTATTAAATGGATTGCTAAAAGTCAATTTTTCTTGATAAATTTTATTTTATTGTTTATTTTTTTACTTTATTGTAAATATAATAGATTTATAACTAAAATATGCATAATAGATTTTTTTTACTTGCCTATGAGGCTAAATTCAATTAATTTTAATATTTTTTGATTTTCGATTTCAGTTTTCAAAAACAACTTTAACTACAATACTTTTTCATTAAATTTAAATAAAAAAATGTAAATTTGATTTATTTAGAAACTTTTAAGAGAAGGAATGATTTTCAAAATTTCATTTGAAAAAAAATTCTTAAAAAATTTGACAGGATTCTTTTTAAATTTTGTTAATCACTTCTATGCATTTCCACGCCAGTCTAAAAATTTTTAATTGAAATTTAAAAAAAAAACGAAATTTAAAATTTTAATTAATTTAAACAAAACTTAAAATTTTAATTTATCATAGCTAATAATAATCAAAATTTTAAAAAAAATTTATTTTTTAAATATTTTGAATTGCCAGCTTCAAATTGTGTTTTTAAATTATTCATAAAACACTCAATAATTGATAGAAATTAATTGATCATTTGAATTTTAGATATTATTTAAATTAAATTAAAAAATTAACATGAAACTCAATAAATTTCAATATCTTACCTTAAAAATAATATAACTTTTTATATGATTATAAAAAAAATCGCATAAAAAGCCAAGATTTTAAAAAAAATGAACAAAAATGAAAATTATTTTTTATTTTGGTTTTATTTTGGCAATAGCTGATTTGGCTTTTGGTTTTTTTGAAGCTGGAAGTAAATTTCTTCCTAAAATTAGATGCGATATCTTTTTGGATTAATTTTTATTTTAAAAAGAATCGTCTAGTGAAGAAAACATTTTGGATAGCTTTCATATTGATTATTTTGATAAGTTTCCATCTCAATTTGCTGTCAAAGCGACTAAGAAAGGAAAAATCATTGAGGTTAATTTGACCAAAACCAAAACTGAATTTGCATATCTAGATGTTTATGTAATAGATAAAAACGGTTCTCCGATCAAATATCAATTTAAAAAATCTGAAGTAAATTTAAAAAGACTTCGAAAAAATTTTAATAACTTTAAAGGATTTTCAACATTATACTGATTCTGATGGAAATGCATATGCGACTTTGATAAAAAACAACAATTCAGATGGATCATATAGATTTGTAAAAAGTTATCTTAATTTTTTCCAATTAAGTTTTTGTTTTCTTTATAGATTGGTAGAATCTTTTCAAAAACCGAAGCAAATACAACATATGATATTTACCCGGTTAAAATTGGGGGACATAAAAGACTAAGTAATATATAAAGAAATTATTCTTGAAAAAATGTTATTTAAAATTTCTTTTGAATCTAAGACAAAAACGATGAATTTCAACATGCTATTAAAAAGAGAAGTACTCTGGATGAGTCAAAAAATCATGGTTTCTTAAACCAATTCAAAAATAAAGATTATATAATAGAAAACTTGGAAAAAAGTTTATTCTTAAACTCAATTCTTCAAAAATTTAATTTTAATTTTAAGGAAAGAAATCGAAATCTTATAATCTATTAAAGTATTCATTTATATAATTATAATCTAAAAAAAAAATTGATTGATTTAGGAAACTGACAAAATCAGGAGCAGGCCAAACATTTGTGTTTAATTTAGAAACAATAATTGTTGCAGATTCGTCACTAATCGATGAACACAAAAGAATTAGTAAATCTGATGATTTAGACATAGTTTTCAATAACTTAAAAATTTATCTCAGCCATGTCATGCATGCAGTAAGTATTTGAAAAAAAAGTCAATTTTTAAAATTGAAGAGAAAATTTTAAACTTTTAAAACAAGGTTGATCAGAAATACCAAAATTCTTTTAAAAACGACGCTGAAATGAAAATAAATATAATTCTTACGAATTTTGTTTTTATTACTGTAATATTTTTAATAAGTTATTTATTTATTTATTAAGATCATCTGCGGTTTTTTTAAAAGGATTCTGCAGAAGCTCCTTGGGTTGATCCAAATGTGGTTGGTGATCCAAACAATCCTAGTTTTGAGGGCCAAGATGTCATAGTAGCCACTCCAACTATTCAATCATTTAAAAATTATATGGAGTCAAAGACTTTTCCTTTTGAATACGATCATGCAATGGCTCTTTTCAAGTATTTTAAATTAAAATTAAAATATTTATGAATTAAAACTTTATTTTATTAGAAAAGATTTATGGGCTGATGGAAATGATATTCCAGACAATAGAAAAGGTGTAGCAGGCTTTGCATATGTTAGTGGTACATGTGAGAATATAAGATATTCAGTTACCGAAGAACAAGGCGGCTTCAGCAGTATTTTTGTAATTTTTAGAAATTTTTTCATATTTTTTTTTATCAATTTGATACGAACGGATTAATTTTAAATTTGCTCATTTTTCCTCAATCTTTTAACATTTATACCAGAAAAAATTGTTTATATGCAAATAAATGAAATAGCGCATTTTAAATATTCGAACAAAAAAAGAGCAAATTGAAAATTGATCAAAAATTTTACCATACAAAATTAGTTTTAAATTAAAATTGAAAAACATCTTTTTTTTTCCCCAAAAAAATAGAATCCTTTAATTTTACTCTTTCATAGACAATTGCACATGAAATTGGTCATAATTTGGGTTCAATTCATGACGGTGAACCGGGAGCTGAAGCTTGCCCACTTACTGATTATTTTATCATGACGCCAGTTCAAAATTTTGACAAGATTCAAAATATGCAGAGATTTTCTTCCTGCTCAATAGCTCAATTTAAAGCAACTCTTATACTCAACGGGTAATTTATTATTACTTGAAATTAATTTTTTAAGTAATTGTTTTTTCATGCAAGTGCTACTACATCAAATTCAGTTTGTATGACTAATATGCCTAATAACATTCCGTTGGAATTCCAAAATGTAAATTATTCGCTTACCGGTCAATTTTATTCACTTAATGATCAATGCAAAATGGTACATGGAAATGATGCATCATTTTGTCATGTAAAAATTTTTAACTTAAATAATACCTAAATGAAAATAATTTGTTAAAACACTGAAAATTAAACTGTCAGATTTTTAGAGAATATTTTTCCATCTAAAAAACTATTGAACAATTTTTTAAGTTTAAGTCCAGTGAAATTTGTAGTAAACTTTGGTGCAGAAAATCGCTTGATGATGCATATTGCTGGTCATCTACTCCTGCAGCAGAAGGTACAACATGTGGTTCAGGAAGTGTAGGAAATTTGCTTCTATTAATAAATAATCTTAATCAATCATTTTTTTTTTAAAACAAGATGTGTTCTATGGGCTTCTGTGTTACCTCTCAAATAGTACCTCAGTCTGTTTGTCCTTTTGAAGATGATTTGGTACAAAGTGGAACATTAGGAATAACTTTATCCACTAATTTTGTTAACTGTTCCGAATTTATAAGAATTTTACAGCAGCAAGGAATGAATGAAGTTTCATTTTGTACTTCTTCAACCGGAACAAATAAATGTTGCAGTACATGTTTAAGTATAAAATTAAAAAAAAAAAATTTAAATAATTATAAATTTTAAATTTTAAATTTAGGATATCGATACAATAACTGCATAGATAAGTACTCTAATTGTCATCAATTTAAGAGCAACTGTGAAACAGGATCTTTTGATTCTGGACCAGTAAAAGAAGAATGCTGTGCAACTTGTGAAAGTATTTAAATAGATCTAAATTAATTTCTTGTGAAAAAAATAACTGATTAAACTAAAGCAAGGCCAATAAAATGTGAAGCCAATGCCGATATTTGCCAAAATGGTGGAACATGTTCAAATACGAATATAGTATCTAATCTAATAGGCTATTCGTGTTTGTGTTCAGAAGGATTTGAAGGATTTAATTGTGAAAAAAAATCGCTAACTCCTCAATCAACGAATAATTCTACAATATCATTGACAAATTCACCTTCTCTTTCATCCAAAAACGATGAATCTTCATATTCTTCAACAAAATTTGAATCAACAAATGACAATATAATATCATCCTCTTTAAAACCTGAAAATTCTATTCTATCGAGTTCAACTATAACAAACATAAATAATTCAACAACGACTAATTTTGGAGGCTTTAATGATTCAATGATTACAACAACGAATAATGCAACAGAAACAACAACTGAAAGTTCAGCTTCTGCTCTCAACGATCGTTTAAAGATTTTTAATATTGGCTTTATTTTCTTAATTAATCAGATTTCCTTTTATTTTTAAAAGCTAATTCATATTTATAAATTAAGATAAACATTATAGATAGCTACAATAAACAATTAATTTTTTCAATTTTTAACTATTATTTTACGATTTTAATGAGTGAAATAAAAATTATTCAAAATTTGCTATTAACTCTATCAATAAAATTCAGTAAATTATTTCATTTATAAAAATGATATTTATTCCGTAACATAAAAATTTTTTAATTCTTAAACTTTAATACACTTATTAATTGAGACCATTCATAACATTTCTCTGTCAATACTTCCCAATATTGGATTGTATCATGCGTAAGCTAAAATAATTGATTGAAATAAATTATTGTTCCAAGTCTTCTCTTAGCTGTACATTTAAATTCTACAAGTATTTAAATTTTAGTTTAAAGAGGCCCATAAATTTTAAAATGTATATGTTTTTTTTCTTTTAATTTTTATTTTTGATTTTTTGTCAATAGAAAAAAGAAAATCGGACTCATACTTATCTCCCAAAGAAAACCTCAAATTATCTTCCGTAATTTTACTTTGATAAAGTTTTACGAGCTTTTATGGAATCAAATCGTAGCACATTTGGTTCAATTTTTATTAGATAGCTAATATATATATATAAATATTGTTTTTTAGCTTACAATTAAATTTGGTTTAAATATTTTTTTTAGAAAATTAAAAAATAAACTACCTGAATTTTCAAACCTAATGTAAAATTTATTGAAATATCCAGAATCAAATTAGCATTAAATTTTTCACAAAGTTATATAATTACCATTAGACTCACTGATGGAATATAAGTTGAAAATTTTAACACTTAAAGGACCGGCAGTGTCAATTTGACCCTTTTTCAAAAATTAAAATTTAATTTTCTAACGGGTGATGCATGCTTGGTTACACAAAATTCAAATCCTCATAATTAAAGAAGGAAAAGAGCCAGATCAAAATTTTTTTTCCTATTTGAAGCTTATTAATTAACTTTTAAAAATTATTTTTTATATATGGACATTACACCCTTCTATTGGCCTTGCTTTCGGAACATTTGGAGGATTCATATTCACCGGAACATAATAAATCATTTCATCCATCCACGAAATAGTCTTTGCAAACCTATCAGCACTTGCTAAATCTGGCCAAAACAAGTAATTATTATCGCTATGATACTTTTCAATGAATGGAAGAAGCCGTTTTTCCAAACATATTAGAACATATAGCAGTTGATTTAGATGAACGAAACAAAGGCTTAGACATTCCACGTTCAGAAATTGCGGTCCGCATGAAAATTTTCTTTGGAAATTTTTCTTTTCCTGCAAAACGAAAATCTTCTGGACATTTTTCTTTATTATCGGTATAATATCCAGCGTTACAGTGCATTTAATTACCAGCAAAACAAAAGTATTTTTCATCATCCAAAATTATGACATTTTGCTGTTTATAAAGTTGGTTGACGAGTTTCCGGCTATTTTTTTTTTGCTTTGTGTCGTTGGGCTTCATTGTATTTGGGTGTTTTCTCACGTTTACGATAAGTAATTTTCATTTTAGCCAGGTGCCGACTTATTGTTGATTGGTTAACGTTGAATTTTGTAGAAAGTTTCCTTTGACTAACCTTTTCGATTGTTTGTCAACCTCTTAAGTTGGGCTAATTTTGCCTGGTCCCATGTCGAAGAATTATCTGATTTTTTTTTATTTGTAATGATTGACCTTCTAGCTCTCGATTGATATAATTATATGCTGTCTTTTTACAAATCTCTTCTTGGATAAGTGATTCGCAGCATCAGCCTTTGAAATTTCCGGATTTTTTACAAAAAAATTTTTGACCCTATTCTGTAGAGCCAATCTTTCAGCCTCTGATAACATTTTTAAAACAAAAAAAACTTTTAAAACTTATAGATTTTTTCCTTTTCTACAAATTAATATGCAAAAATTCAAATTTTAAAAAATTTTTCATGTAGCAAAACACATTTCATTTTTGTGTAACTAGGAATGCATCACTCGTTAGTTAACGATTAATCATATTTATTTGTTTTATTATTTGTTTTAAAGCTTAGTTAGCAGCTTTTTAAACTTTCTAATTTTCATGTAAATTTCTTTTATGGAACTAATGTGACATTTAAATTAAGTTTTTTAAAATCGAGTTATCAAATAGGGAAGAATTTATTTAGGAAATTAAAAGAAGTGTCGGACGGGTAAATAAAAAACAAATTGAAAAGTCTAAAAAATTTTTTAATCAAAGAGTGAGGAGTGTTGAAGAAGCTAAAGGTGAATATTGTCACAAATAATTTTAATTATATATAAACCAGTTTGGATTCGCCAATAAATCTTCATGAAACCATGCTGTCTTCGTCCTAAAAGAAACAATATTAAATACAATAAAAAAAAACAAAACGGTTTATGCTGTAGCAATAGATGCTAGTAAAGCCTTTGACAAAATAAATAGAAAAAACCTATTTCATACGCTTATTGGAAAAATTAAACCAATAATATGGAGAAGTCTAAAAAATTATTATGGGTGCTCGATGGCATACATAGACAAAGAAGGTGAAATATCAGAAATCTTTAAGACAACAATTGGTGTAAAGCAAGGTGGTCCCCTGTCACCCAAACTATTTGCAATATACATTGAAGAACTGGTAAAGTTAATAGAAAAAGAAAACCTGGGAATTAAAATTCATGACTTACAAATTGGTATAATCCTTTATGCTGACGACATAATAATCTTAAGTGATGACGAAAAAAAAATACAAAGAGCTCTAGAAATATGTGAAGAATTTGGATCAAAAAAGGAGATCAAGTTTAATCCTGATAAAACTCAACTGATAGTATTTGGCAATAAAAAACAAAGAAACAAAAAAGTATCACTTGTGATTAACACAAAAATGATCGAGACTCATGACAAAATCAAGTATCTCGGTGTGCTTATCAATTCGAAAAATACAAATGATGAACACATACAACAACGAATAAAAAAAACAATAAAGAGTCTAAATGCAATCGGAGTCCTTGGAATAAATGACAAAAATCTCAAAACCAAAATCAAAGTCCAGCTTTACAAAACATACTGTAGACCCATCTTATCCTATGGATGTGAAGCACTCAAAATTAATCAAATAGACCAAAGAAA
>VANL01001223.1:0-15893 GCA_006352455.1 Brachionus sp. 'Tiscar' | reverse complement strand
ACAACAGTGTAGTAAAAGCAACATTGATGTACGGAAGTGAATGTTGGGGGATGAGTGAATCTGACAAGAAAAGCCTTTTTGAGCATTAGTGTAGATAGAAATATCAGTTTTTATCAGATAAACCCAGATTTTTAGAAAAAAATAATCAAAATCGTTTCTGCAATTTCAACAAATGCATTCAAAGACAAATTTGACAAATTCAGAATTGAGCAATTGACGGCTATTGATACTAATATAGTAGAACTATAACCCATTGGTTATTCTTCTTCATCTGATTCTTATATCAGATTGTAGTTTCACTTTCATGTTCAAATGAAATAAGCCTTAAAGTGTATGAGTTATGAAGGGAATGCTATGGCGAGTTTTATCCAAAAGTCTTTTTGATTTTTGCAAGTAATGTTTAATTTTTTTGATAATAACTTTAGATAGCTGCTTGTTAAGCAGTAAAAATTCTAATTTTAGAATCAAAAGAATATTAATAATAGTTAAATTATTCCCTTTAATTATTCTCGGTCCATTTTTGCTGCATTTTTCATCAATATTTTTTTTAAACAGTAAAATTTTTTGTATCAAAGGAATTTTGTTTTAATATTTGGAAAACAAACAAAATTCTAAAAGGTTCAAACAAAATGAAGATTTTAGCAGATTAATTTAAAAAATAAATTTCTTGTTAGTTTTTTTTTAATTAAAAAAATAAGATTTGAACAGATTTTTTTTTAAATATTTGCTTTTACGCCAGGCAATACAAGGGTATTTTAAAAGGTAGATTTTTTATTTATTGAATTCTCTCAGATTTCTGAATTACATGACGCTTTAAGTTCATAAAAGGTTTTTAAAATTAATTCTTTTAATTCAATCTACAAAATAATAATAAAAAAAAAAAAAACTAAATATTTTTATGACTTTGTTTGCAAATCTGATTTTAAATTAAAGATCAGCCAAAGTGCTTAGGACAAAAATGTAAGTCTCAAAATTTCTAAGAAATCAGAAAACAATTCAAATTTTTTAGGTTTTAGTGAAAAATTTCTATTTACAAGTTTACATTGAAATTGAATGCAAATATTTGCACTTTTTTAAAGACTTTTGGAATATTCAATAGAGAAAATAATTCAAAAATAATAATTCTCTTCAGGTCGAATTTTATTTTCAAACGATGCTCTACAACTTTATAATAACAAAAATCCAGATAATGCATCCGTAGGCAAGTCCTGGTTTGCTGTTAAATAAATTCAATTCATGTCATAACAAAAGCATTCGATCTTACAACAACGTGCTTAATACTCTGTTTTTAAAAATGAAGGAAACGTTGCAATTGAATTATAAAAAGAAAAACAAAAAACGCAAATAGCAAATAGCAAAAAAAATTAATAAACACTGGTGCCAAATCGTCAATAAGAGCAATCAACAAAGAAAAGGAAAATGAAATTTGTTTAAGCTAGAGGAAAAATTAAAATAAAAATTTCTTATTCATTTTACCAGTGATAATGAATCAACAGTGACGACAATGGTATTAAGAAGAACTGCAATCAGCAAAACAAATAATTAATTAATATATTCATCTGTCTTTTGCTTGTTTTTATTCGAAATTTCTTTGAATTAATTTTTCCAAGAAAAATAAAAGAAAAAATCAAATAAACTAGATCTTATTAATCGGTTCATCCGACAGTGATATTGATATCAAATTTACTAACTAATTGAATTTTATATGCTTAATAAACTTATTCATTAGAGCTCGATTATTCTTTGATTAATTTATTCCAGCTTGATTAAAACTCCTCAAAAAAAAAAATAAATAAATAAATAAAAAAAAAACAATTAGTCCTAGCTATTACACAATGCCTGGATGACAAATTTTCTTTCTAAGTCTAATGCTTGATTTTTTTTCTTATACTGCAAGTAAAGGTATTTTGGACAAAAAAAGTGCGAGATGCTTGGTCCATTCTTGATCCATTAATCAAATATTAATGATTTCTCACGCTGTGCAATCGGTAGTTAAAAAGTGGCTTTTATTCCGGTTGGACAAATTCTAAATTGCTTTCCGATAACAAAGAACTAACGACATGTGCTAGTCAGTTAAGATCGTAATCTAATGTTCCTTATGTTTGTCATATTTGTGAGAAAATAAAACAATTTTTAAAATAATAATTAACAATTTTGTTCAAAGAAATTTTCTTAAGTTTCTAGAAAAAATAATGATTGACTTTAACGCATCAATAAACACTTAATCTCTTAAAATTCGAGTATTCTAATACATTATTTCTTTTCATAGCTCAATTCATTTTTTGCTGATAATGACGCGATTAAAAAGTCAAACCCAAGCTGTTAAAAATGTTCAAAATTATTTTTAAAAAAATAGACAAAAATAAATGATTTTTCAATTTTTTTCATTATTTCTTAAAAATAAAAAAATCAGCTTTTAAAAACAAAATCTATTTAATCTAATTAAAACTAATTATAATTTTACTTGGAAATTTATTTATCCAAGGTAGAGCTGCCAAAAATGCCAAAGGTTTCCCCTTTATAAATAATAAAATTATAAATGATTAGATGAAGTGCATATAAGTAAATTTAAAACACGATCTATTTTCTCTTTTTAATAAAATAATTTCATAGAATTTTTTTTTTCAAAGCTTGATAGCTCCTTGTGGAGCATAGGGGAGATCTCATCTTCTTTCTAAGTACCTTTTTGAGCGAAGGCTCCGATCTGACACAGAGGTGACTGCATTGAGTTGATCATCTAAGCCGTAATTACTAAAATCCCCAGTCTAAACTGGTCTCCCATTTTTTTTAATGAAAGGGGTTAAAAACATGCGCCCCTTACTACATTTAAGACATTTTATTAGACAATAAATTGCAAACAAGAAAGATCGAACCCGGAGATTATGTTATAAATTAAATGAATTTAAAAATTATAAAATAAATTTCTTTGCACAAAAGTGTCCTTCGAAAACCCCAAATTTTCTTTCAGCTTAGGTCCTAAATTTACCAAAAAAACAACTGTTTACAGGACTCTTAATTAAAATGGAATAAATTAATACAAGAATTTAATAAAATTTTTTAAAAACTAATTTGAAAAACATTAATTTAAATATTTTTATTAAACGTTTTTTTTTTTGTTGAAAAATAATAGTACAAAAAAAAACAAACTCAAAAATAAAAGAAAAAAAAATATTTTACGAATTTATTTTAGTCCAAAAAAATAAAGCTCATTTGATCTCTTATTGAATCGTGAGATGTCAAATACTTTTTAAAAAAAATGGTTGACAAAAATTTAAGAAAAAAAAAAAAATTAATAAGAAATTTCTCATATTTTTTTTTCAACAACAAAAATTATTTAATAAACAAAAATTAATTAATTTAGTCTCTATTATCCAACTTGCACTGTTAAACCTAAAAGTATTTACATAAAATTTATTTAAATAAAAACTTAAATAGACACTTTGGCCACTTAGTGAACACTATGATTTTTTTTTTTCAATGTTTTTTTTTCTTTTTCATTGTTCTTTTTTAATTTTTTTTGTTGTGTGTTATTTAATCAATTTTTTTTTATTTTATGAACTTAAAATTTGTTGGCTTGAAGAAAATCTTGATGAACGAAATTGATCGTTGGACTGAGCAACAGCCTGGTTCTGCTGAGATGACTTGAAAGCATTGGGCGACGATGAACTCGACGACAATTCTGACTTGTTGTCCGAGTCGCTGATCGAGGATGGGGACTGGCTGTTCGAGAGAGCGGCAGCAGCGGCCATAAATTGAGGCGCATAAATGAGCGCGGCTATATTCTGATTTTGTCCACTCGATTGTCCTTGACAATTGTTCAATTGGCCGCCGTGGCCATCATACGCTGATTGTGCGCCTCCATTGGCATAATTTGACTGTGAGCTTGTTTGACTGGAGGTCGGATTGGCCAACCCGGTGATCATGGACGCCAGCGACGTGTACGGATTGTAGGCCGATGATGCGATCGACGAGTGATGCGGATGGTGATTGAGAAAAGCCGATAGGCCGTCAATGGGAACAAATGCTTGGCCATTGGACACCGAATTAGACAGATTAGATGTACTAGTGGGTTGATTTGACTGCGGATTGTAGGAGCATGCGGACGACGAGGCTGACGAGGACGACGAGGCCGACGAGTAGTGTTGACCGAAATTCGGCTGAGCTAGAAATTGGCCGTGATGCTGCGGTGCCATGTTGCCGTAGCGTGGCTCTTTGTGGCCCATCGGCCGATTAGTGTGGCCCAGTGAGTGCATTAGCGGACTGTGACTGCTTGGCGCGTTTCTCATCAAATTTTTGGGCTTGCGCCTCGGACGGTACTTGTAGTCCGGGTGCTCTTTCATGTGCAGGGCTCTGAGCCGCTTGGCCTCGTCTATAAACGGCCTTTTTTCCTCTTCGCTCAGCTTTTTCCACTCGGAGCCCAGTCGCTTGCTTATCTCCGAATTATGCATTTTGGGATTGTCCTGGGCCATCTTGCGTCTCTGGCCTCGCGACCACACCATAAAGGCGTTCATGGGCCGCTTGACGTGATCGCCGGCGTGCGACTGGCCCATTGCTGACGTTTTCATGACGCTGGCGAGCGAGCCTGGGCCGGAGTGAGCGCCCAGATGCGTCGGGCTGTTTATAGCCGCTGCGGCCACTGCCTGCGCTGCTGCCAATGCTGCTGCTTGAAAGTTATGCGAGCCTGGATAGTTGAGAACTGACGATGCCGAGCTAGGCGACGACGATGACATTGTGTTTGGTGTTGGTGTTGAGTACGCCGAATTTGAATACATTTTTTAAGTGACAATTTTAGATCTATGTCTTAAAGAAAGAGAATAGAAAAAAAAATAGATGAGTTTAATTGAGTTGTTGAATTTTTGAAGAGAAGAAACGACTAGGAAAAACAACAAATAATAATTAAGATATATGTTTTTTTATTTTATTTTTTCGTTCTTAGTTGTTGAAATTTTTTTCTTTTATTTCAATGAGAACAAAAAAATAAAAACAAAATTTCAACAACAACAACAACAACGTCGACGACAACACACACACACACTCATACAACAACATAGAAAAAAAAAAAAAAGAGAAAAAGAAAGAGAGAATTCTCTATTTTTCTATTTATTTCAATAGAATAAAATTAAATTATTGGTTTAAAGAAAATATTTAAAGACAATGAAAATTATTTGGTTGGCTAGAAATTATTATATTTAAAAATTAAACTATTGGCTATATGTCGCAGCGCTCGAAACTCTTCGAGGCGGAGTTTTTTTTTTTTTTTCTTAAATTGCAATTTGAAATTATGCCGATTGTTTAGTTGGAATTTTGTTGTTGTTTTGCTGTGACATTTTTCCCCATTTTTTTCTTTTATTTCTTCTATTCATAAAAATTTAATTAAGGACTTGTTTTTCTTCAATTTATTATCGTAATTGACTCATGATTAAAGAATAAACCGCAATTAGACGCGTGCCGAAACGTCTATTATTGCCAAAACAAAACTCAGCTCTTTAAATTTTCATTTTTGGAGCCAAAAGTTTAGCTCATTTAAAAGTCTACGGTGTGTTTGAAAGTTAGCTGTACATGCGGCTGCATGTGAGAGAGAAATTTGGCGCCCGAAACATCAAATCAGGAGCCCATGTCATGTCACCAGTCCAAAAACGAAACAAACTAATTATCTCTTAAATACTAGATCGTATCAAATAGATTAATTGGTCTATGATATGATTCTAGCGATAGTGGGCTTGCATGACTTACAGCAAGCATATTTTTCTATTTTCTATTAGTTAATAGGCCGTGAGCCTTTTCTTTTTCATTTTCATTTTGTGAGTCTTTTCCATCAAACTTATAATTAATTGATATCAATAAAAATTCAAATATGTTTTTAATTGTTCGAAAGTAAACAAGTTTTGTTCAATTAATTGGCTCAGCAATCAAAGAGAAAATTATTTGAAAACAGAAAGAAAAAAAATTAAATTTATTAAAAATTAATTTTAAAATGGAAACAAAAAACTTGTCTTGAAACGAAATAAATTATTGCTTGTTGAACGAAACGAACGCTATCACCATCAAAAACACATATTAAATTATTTGGTAAAAATGAAATATAAAAAAAGAGAGTTTTGAATTATTTTGTATTTTTTTGTTTTTTATCAAACATGGCCTTATCGTTCGTTCATTTATCAACGTGCTTATCTAAGGTCCTACTCGACGAGGCTTTTTAGATGCTTTAAAGCCGGTTCCGTTCAAGATCAAGACTTGATTTATCGATTGATGTCGCATCGAGAGCATTTTTCTGTTTGAATGAAATACTAAAAGAGAAATAAAAAAAAAAAAACTCCAAATACCAATTTTGTACGCACACTTGAGCATATTAAACAATCAATTGAGTATTTGTAAATTTCTAATTACAACTAGACTAAAGACTCCCTTGAAGCCATGCTATTCGCTTATGAACAAAATTTGTTTTTGCTGATTATCTTTTTCTTAAGAATTTTCAAGTGTTTCGACGTCATGCGGAGCTAAGAGTGCAAACAGAATAGTTTTAAATCTAACTTGAAAAAAAAAAATTTCTTCCTATTCATACTGAAATATTTAACTAGGCAAAATGCAAATAATTTCAAATTTTATAAATATTTATAAAATCAATAATTAATTTGGCTTGTTTTGTTTGAAAAAAAATTCTCAGATGAATCGATTGAAAATAAACAAAAAAGAAAATTTTTTTCTTCTCGACTATCAATTATTAAAATAACTGTAATTTTAGATAATTGCTTATCAAATAAAATAATTTTAATTTTTTTTTCATACACTTAATTGTTAAATGTATTTTATTAATTAAAAAAAAAAAAATTATCAACTCAAAACTGAGCTGGAATTTATTTAAAAAAAGTATTTTTATCAAAAATCAAAATTATTCAATCATCAACTTTTGTCTCATAAAAATTTTCAAACTTGAGTATGAACTAAGAACATTTGGCTGAATGGAAAGACTAGGCTCCATTCCAAACAGCCATGGTACAAAAATAATAAATAAAAATTAGCTAGCTTTTTTTTTATATTAATTTAGAACTAAAATTATTCAAAAATGATAATTTGAGAGCAGTTTTTATTTTTTCATATGTCAAAACAAACACTTAAAGGTATCAGCGGTTAAATATGAAAAGAAGAGAAACTATAATTTATGTGCCAAACTGACACAAATGAAACAAATGGAATTTAAATCCGATATAAAATATTTTTTAATAGGTATAAATTATTATTTATTTAGATAGAAAAATCTTTTGATTTTGTATTTATCAATTTATTTGATTTGGCATCAAGTTGGAATGCGCCAAGAGTTAAATGATTTGCAATTTTTTTTTTTAAATTAAATTTCAGATTAAAATTTCAAGAAAAATAAATAAAATTTGTTTAAACAACAATCATTTTTTTTGAGTTATTTTTATTTAGCTTTATTTCTGTGAGATAATATTCAAGTTTAAATTTTGTAAAAAAGACCCCTCGGGCTTTCTAGTGTTATCTAACCCAGGGATTGTTCGAACGACTAAAGCTTACTATGAGAAACCCTCATGTTTGCATTACATTTAAAAACAATTTTCTGTCTTATACTTGGATGATGTTAGTGTTAATTATTAGGAACTAAGTTTTCTCTTATTATATGAGAATATTATGACACGAGTTTATTTTTTCATTTTTACAGTAAAAGTTTTTCTCTCAAGAAATCCTTTAATAAACTTTTTAGTTTATTGTTTGCCAATTAGTTGGTGTTTTAGAGATACTTAATCCTTAAGTTTATTTGTCTAGCTTAAAAGTGATAACCAAATTATCTCTCATTGTGGTTGTTCTATATTTACTAAATAATTTGAAACCGTGAGAGAACACGGATAATGATTGTAAAGTAAACTTTTATTTTGGTTATACAAAATGGCAAATAGTTAAATTGAACAAACTAAAATATATCGGAAAACAATATTGTTTTAATATGTGAATTAAAAACTAATTTTAAGAGTAAATAAAATTAAATTTTTTTTTCGTATTTTTTTTTATTTTGATTTGATTTGGTTTATCAACAAATCAACAAAACACTTGAGCAAATACAAACAAACAATTCAAACACAAATTGATCGATTCAAGTTTTTTTCATTTTAATTTGAAAAACTACCTGCTATGTTTATCATTTTCGGAATGAATAAAAGGCCAGCAAATCTGCATAGATCATCATCACTAATGAAATGAGTATTATTTGAAAATAAAATTTATTAATTAAATTTTCCAATATTCTCCAAAATAAACTTATTGATTTGATTGTCTTAATTTAGCTCTTTTTTTTTAAATCTAATTAAAATATATCTGGTATCATCTTCAAGTGGAAGCAATTGAGCATTAAAAAATTTAAATTAGCTAGATTACAATCTATCAGGATTAGGATCAATTGTGCTTTAGACACGAGAGCAGAATCAAGAACCAGCAACCAATTCATTTAATCAAGCTTAATTATTAATAAGATTTAGTCTAGAGAGGTGAACAAAACTGAAAAGCTCAAAAACCCACTATCCACTTGAGTTCTCTTGATTAAGACATTTTGTGCACTTAAAAACTGATTTATTTGAATTTTTTTTCAAACTAAATCACTTTAAAATAGACCATAAATCATGAGCATGTAATTAGTTGATGAGTATCTTGTTATTTATGCACTACCTTTTTGGCTAGTATTTACTTAAGCCAATCTAAATGTGTATGAAAACAATTTAGATTGAGCTTCATTGAACGTGATAAATCTTAAGTTGTTATTTTTGAGACTAGAAGTTTTTATTTTGCTATTAATAAAAGTGGCCAAAAACATGTCACTTAAATAGGAATTAAAATTTATATTTGATTATTATTTGAAAAAAAAAAAGAGTTTTTAATTGTTAATTAAAATGATATGTATTGAAAGGATTTCAATGAGCGCTTGAAATAATATTTGATATTGAGCCCTAGTTTTGTTCTAGCATTCTTTATTTTGATGACAAAATAAATCATTTTTGAGTAAATAAAACAATTTTGGTCAAGAGTGATTCGAGAAGAAATTTATGATCAACGTTTTATTGCTTGATGCTCATCGATTTTCGATTAAACGATCATAGGGAAAAACATTTTTTAATTTTTCAATTGCGAGCTGTGTCCGCGAATGTTTAATTTGAGTCTTGGAAGCGGATTAGTTCTTAAAAACAGCATGCTTTGAGTAAATCTTTAGCTTGTTTAATTGACGTAAATTTTGATCTTTATGCCCGCTTCACGCCGCTTCAATACTATTAATTGCTTGAGCAAAAGTGCTTTTAATCTACTTCTAATAAACCAATTGAACAGCTAAAAATCGATAATTTCTGTGACTAACGGCTCTGTATTTTCAAAGAATAATTAAGAAGAAATTTTTAATTGCTAAAAAAAAATATACAAAAAAGCGCAAATTTTTATCCATAGCTTATTTTTAAAACATTGCTTTCAAATAAACCTTAAACATGTTTAACACTAGAAAGCCCGGCTGATTTATTACAAAAATTTCAAATTAAAATTTCAAGAATAATAAATAAAATTTATTTAAAAATTAAATTTTTTAAAAATTTTTACAATTTTATTTTTAGTTTATTTAAGTTATTTCTTAAAACTTTATATCTTTGAGATAATATTCAAGTTTAAATTTTTCAAAAAGGGGTCTAAAAAACCCCTCGGGCTTCTAGTGTTAAAATGAAAACAAATTTTATTTAAAATAATTAAAAACTATTCATTAAATTTTAATAAAATTAAAAAAAAAAAAATTGAAATTACAATTTAATTAAAAATTATTATATTTTTACACAATGCCTTATCGAAAGATCTATTGTCAATCGCCAAACTCGTAAACAACGCAAAAAAAATAAAGCAAAAAAAAAATAAAAAAACCAATGTACTATGCTTTTTACAAATCTATCTCTTCACATTGGACTGAAAGGAAGGACTAAGCTCCGTTCCAAACTGCCTGGGTTTCTCCCAAACTATATTTCTAATAAATAAAAATAATAAAATTTTCGTTGTAATTTTTTTTTAATTTAAAAAAAATAGTTCAGACTGAGTCTTTGTCGCTTGGAATGAAACCTTAGTCCTTTCTTTCAGACATGTGATTAAATTTAGAAGCATTTTTTGTTTTGTTGAAAAAGTTAAATAAATTTGAAATCAAATTAATTTTATAAATTAGACGTTATTTTTAGAAAGTAATGGAAAAGAGTGTTGAATTTCTTATTATCTAATTGATTGAAATTATGAAAGTCTTTAAGGAGTTGATTATGGATAATTCGACTAAAATTCTTTTTCATTTGATTCATAAAAAAAAATTATATCTTGATTTATTTTATTTTGCGTTGAAACAGTTCAAAATTTTGCATATAAATATTTAAAAAATATCAAAACTATTCATCATGGGACTGATTACTAAGGTCATTCCAAAATTTCCGAAGTCCTTCCAAAATTATTATTTTATGAAAAAACATAATACTAAATAAAGAAAAAAAAGTTTTTTATGGCAACACATACCATAAAAACTTAAACTTTATTCTCAAATAATTTTTTAATTACGGTACATAATTCTAATCATTTTCCATATGAAACTAGACTCAGCGTTTTTGAGCTTCTAGATATTTAAATATTTCATATACAAGTGTGCTCATTTTGAATCCCTCGAGTAGCATTATTTTGGAAAACATGAAGGAAAAGGAATGAAGAAAAACTTTGAGAAGAACAGCTAAAAGAGAGCTGAAACTCACAAGGAGTCAAGCGGAGGTGGTCGCCAAGGACAGAGCAAAATAAATGTGATGCGTAGATACTTGCAGAAAACCGAATTTTAGAAGCATTGCCTTACATTTTTTTCCTTGAACCCAACAATTCTGAACTACTTTATATTTATTTTTTTAATATAATTAAATGTTTAAGTAAAAAAGAAAAATAAAAGAAAAAAAGGAGTTTTTAAATTGAATCTATTATAATGATATTATTACATATTGGGAATTTTGCTTTGATTTTTGCTCCTTTTACTCTTAACACTCAAAAACTTAAATTTTTTATTCTACGTTAAGTACTAAATGGGTCGAAAAAAGCCCTTAAAAAAATATTCTACTTTGGTAACAGTTTCGACTGGGGATTTTGATAATTACGGCTTAGATGATCAACTCGATGCAGTCACCTCTGTGTCAGATAGGAGCCTTCGCTCAAAAGGTACTTAGAAAGGAGATGAGCTCCCCCCTATGCTCCACAAGGAGCGAACAAGGTTAAAAAAAAAAATAAAAAAAACATAAATTAACACAATTATTCAAAAAATGTTTAAAAAAATATCATCTCTATTTTCAAGTAAAAATCTGAAATTATTCATAAAAAATCTTCGATAAACTTATTTCATATTTAACGAGCCATACAATACTTATTAGTTTTCACTCGTACTGAAATATTTAATTTAATATCAAATCGAATTTACTTCAAAATAATCTCTTTCCATAAATTTTCAAATCATAGTCACTTTATTAATTTTTGACCACATGGTTTGAATAGGGACATTTGGACATAAAAAATCTCTTGCTTAAAGGATACCGATAAAAGCTTATAAATTTTGTTTGTAAATGAAAGTTTAGTATCTAAAATTTTCGAGTAACAATTCAATATAAAATTTAGAATTGGAAAGTCAAAAATCAGGAAAAATGCTTACATTAAAATTTTCTTTTTTCTAAGACTAGTCTCTTGAGGAGACTCTCTTCTCCTTCATTCAATTTAACCCAAATTAATCCATTTTTTAGTTTTATCAATGAAAGTTTTTTATTCTTCAGTTTTTTCATTATCTGAGTCTTCATCTGAGTCATATTCGGTAAAAGGTTAATTTGATGTTTCCATTTCTACATCAATATCATCATCCAAGTCTTGATTATCCTCATAATCACTACCATTATAATCAGAGACTTCTGATTGAGTATTGTTCGCATTTCTAAGAAGTTAAACAGCTTATCCTTTTTTTATTGAGCCATCAAACATTTAAATACAATTTATTTTTCAGACATGGTTCAAAATATTATTATTTATTTTGGAAATAATGAAATTAACTAGATTTTGGAATTAAAAGCATACTTTGTCATATTTTTAATTTATTTTAAATAAAATAATAATACAGTATTTTCTGAGGGTCTAAAAAAACCCTCTTCGCGTTTAACGTAAACTTTTTTTTTGTCATTAAATAAAAAAAGTTTTTAATAAAAATTAATTAATTTTAATATTTTTTTGATGTTAAAAAAATATTTGTTAAAATTGATTAAATTTATTGAGCAATAAGCAAAAGAAGTACCAAAAAGGGCTGAATATCCTTTGTAAATGTGTTAAATTCTTCAGAAAAAAAATTATTTAAAAAAACTGCACTTTTGTGATTCTGAGCTTATATACATTCTACACTGATCTAAAGATATTAATTTAACTATTTTTTCTCAGTTTTAATAAAAAAAATTTAAATTATTATTTTATTTTTCAAAAATGTTTAAAAAAAAATTCGTTATTCCTTTTGATACCCAAAACATATTAGTTAAAGTAATAAATAAAATTTAACTCGATTTAAACAAATATTAAATGAAATTTTTTTATTAATAACAAAAATCAAACGGAGCACATTTAGGTCTATCAATAAAAAGCCTCAAGTATTCAACCATCAAAAATATTATAAGACCACCAAATACTTGACCAATAATAGTAAAACAGCCTAATTTAAACAATATGTTCTTACCATATTTTTCAAGTTTAGCTGCTATCAGGCATCTTATTCGCATGAACATCAAACTGGCGATTGTCCAACAAAATACAATCAAATAGCCTCCTAAATTATATTTATTATTTACAAATGGTGGACATGGACTAAAAACAGATACCAAATAAATGTAAAATGACAAAACAAAAGGTACAACTGACTCAAAACAAATTCTTTGTATGCTTACATCATAAGAAAATATTGACAAAATTATTGAAAGTGGCAAGAGTATGCTACTCAGAGTGACAGACAAATGAAAAAATTTGTTCGAATAAGGAATTGTTGAATAGGACATTAAACCAGGAAGAAAACCATAATAGACAAATGTGACCATGACAGTTAAAATGAACAAGAATCTTATTTCCATTTCTTTTTCTTTTATGTTTCTCTTTTGTTTTAATTCTTTGTCTCTTTGGCTAGAGTCGTCTTCAGTTTCATTACTTAGAGAAAATTCAGCTGAAACCCAGGAAAATCTGTTTTTTCGTGCTCGTTTAGCGTAATTTGAAAAATTCAAGTAGGAAAAAGCGGCTATGCTTATCAAAAGCAAAAGAAAAATAAAAATAAAATAAACAAAAACAGAATATCTAGCCTCATAAAACGCTTTAGACACTGTAGATGTTTTGTTTAGGTCAGTAATGTTGCACTGTTCATCTTGAAAGCCTTGGATCAATGCTAAAACAGCCGGCACTAGCGAAGAAAACGATTCACCAATGTAATTTGGTATAATGTATTCTTTTGCAAAATATTCGCCTATATAAGGCAAAAAAGTTAAAGTAGACATTCCATCTAAATTTATTAAATTAGTTTGTTATTTTTTTGAAATTTTAATTTAAGCTACCCAGAAGTGACAAAGTAAAATGAAGTACGTAGAGGTAAATACTTCTCTTTTCTTCATGGACTAAAACTGATTTGTTCCAAAAAAATGCTAGAAAAAAACTCGAAACTGCACCGATTATTAGAATTAGATAAATAACTTTAACATTGTCGACCCTGGTTGGAAAAAAATATCTGATCAATAGATAAATAAAAGGCCCAATTTGAGCGAACTGAGATACGGCTGATAGAATAGAAGGCAGTCTTGATCAATCACAATTAGCAAAATTAAAAAGAAATTAATTATTTTAATTATGAATAAATACCTCCATCCTTCTGGTAGTTGATGAATCATAAAAGGTAATTCACACCAAATGCCTAATTGATTTACATATAATTATTGTTTATTTGATTTCTAAAAGTTCCATTTACCTGATATGTCTAACCACGAGCCTTAAAAAACTTCACTTTAAAAATTAATAAATTTAGTCTTTAAAAATTAAAAGGACACTTTATGTTTGTTGTTTCAGACATTTAATTTCAACTTACCTAGTGTAAACAAACAAATTAGAACAAAAACTCGAATTTTAATTTTGGAAAAATAGCTTTTGAATGCATTCACAGACTTGAAATTAAAAATGTTTCCATCTGAAATTAGCTCTATTTGATCAATACGGTGCATTTTAAAGCAATCTAAAAAATAAATTTCAAAATATTCATTTAAACATGCTAAACACTTGTAACTAATCGAAACAATTTATGGTAGCTAGAAAATAAAACAATTTTGAAGACTTAAGTTTCAAATTATAAAAATAAAAAAGCAAAAATAATTGAAAGCATTTTTTTACCTTTCATAAACAAGGATTGTTTCAAATATTCCAAAAATATAATTTTAAATATTTATTTAAAGAAAATTTTTTATAATAAATTATAAAAATAAAAATAAAAACAATCAACGTTGACAAACGAATATGTTTTAAGCCTTACAATAACTCAGATCGAATACACATTCAGGTTTTTCTTCAAAAATACGAAATTTTTCTACAACTATAAAAATTAGAATTCCTCCTACAACTTCTCCAAGAAGAGTCAAAGAGCCTGATTTGAGCAATACTTTTTCGCCAAAACGCTCCAATCTGGTTGATATGATGCATCGGACACGCATAAAAATCGATTGAGACAAAATCCAACTAGCACATATCAGCGCAGGCCCGATTTGAGTTTCCAAAAATGGCGGACAAGGACTTTTAAAACTTACAAAAACAATATAGCCTGAGAACATGACCGCGATTAGAAACTCGATTAATATCTGCTTAATTGATACATTATATGACCAAACAGACAAAAAAATGGCTATTGGAAGAAGAATGTTACCTTAAATTAGATTTTTTTTAAATTACTTTTTGTGAAAATAAAAAAAAAATCAATGGCTAATAGTGTTTTAAATTTATTTTTTCTTTCATGATTCATTCAGATTACTAATTCTAGACATTAGAGAGATTTTAATTATTAATTATATTTGTGAGATATAAGGTCATTTAAGAAAAAATTTTCATATATATTTTCACCATTAAAAATGTTCAGAAAAATAAAAGCTAAATTATTTATTAATGTAGATTTTTTTTTTACAAATACTACTTTTTTGCTATCTTAACATCAAATATTTCAATTTATCAATTTAATTGTTTTGTGAATCTAAAATTGACACATGAAACATTACACATTTAGCTAGTTTAATTAAATTTTTTTTTTTCTACATGCAATAATTAGAAGAAAGTAAATTAAAAAAAAATTACAATTACTTGATAATAATAAAAAAATAAATCTTTTAAATATATAATTAATTTTTTTCTTATTCTAAATTGAAATTCAAGAATAATGCAAGAAAATAAATTTAACTCTACAAGAAGTAGGGACACTTTTTCTAAATTAGTTATGTCTAACTTTTCAACTTATTATAATCGAAAATAAAAATTGGAAAAACTCTATTTCTAAAATTATGCTTTGTTCCAATTTTTGAAATTACAATTCCAAAAAGTGCGCCAAAAATTTATTATTTTTTTTTAATTTAAAGAATTTATAGAATTTAAATAAATAAATAGCGAAGCTTATAATTCCAAAGAATATGGTATTATTTGACCTCATAATCAGGGACAACCAAAAGTTGCAATTGCAATTTTTTGCAAAATTTGCAAATTTTTTATTGAAAATGAAATTGACATATATTCTTATTAAAATTTAATTAACTACAACTTCTATAAAATAGTTTTTTTTTTCCCCATATAAAAGATAGGAAAGAGTTTTTTTCGATTCT
>VANL01001222.1:0-15894 GCA_006352455.1 Brachionus sp. 'Tiscar' | reverse complement strand
GTTCGAATGGAGGTGATGGTGATACTGGTGTAATGGATAATTTATTAGAAGCACTTCAGAGTGGTAAAATTTTCGAAGCTACAAACTCTAACACAAATGGATCTGGTCGAAGAAGACCTATGAGACGAGACCATAATTTAATGGGTATTTTTTTTTTAAATGTTTTTATTTTGTAACTAAAAATAATTTCTACAGCAGATTTTCGGCGAACTATGCACAAACAATCTCCTCGTGCTGTCCTACAAGAAGTTCAATAATTTATAATGTAAATTTTTCATTCATTGAAATTGAGTGTTTATATTTTGTTTTAATCGATCTAGAATTTTATCTTATTTTTTGAAATAACAATTTCACTTGGTTTTTGTTATCTTTTTATGAAAAATAATGGGAAAATATTTTAAATTTTTTTTGATTCAAGTCTGTTTTATCTTTTTAACTATTTTTTTTCTTTTGATAGAAACTTTGATTTAAAATTGAAAATTAAGTTTTATAATTAAATCTTAACACAATGCCTAAGATCATGTATCGATTTTTAGAATGTAAATAAAATAAAAGAAATATTTAATTTATAAAATTTGAATTTCAAATTTTGAAAATATTAAAATATTCAATAAAAATCTTTGATCATATTTTTTTTAATTTATCTTATTGAAAATCATGTTTTAATCAGAAATGATCAATCTTGTTTAGTCTTTTATTGTTTGTTTAGTTCATTTACTATTTTGCAAGCTTTGATAATTTTTGTAAGACAATATTCGCAAACTTTTAAATTAATCAACAATTTAAAAGAATTAAAATTGGCTATCTAATAATTGATTACAATAAGAAAATTGGAAAAAGAAAAAATTGCTTTTATTTTTTAACAAAGAAATTAGTCTCATGGATTTTTAAATCGATGACAATCAAGTAATTTCTAAACATCGTAAAACACAATAAAGAAAAACAGCAATCATTATATAAATAAACTCTCAAGTGATCCTGATTTCAGAAATATTAAATTCTGCCTAACTAAGATAAAAACTATAATTTCCAAATTGCTTGTAAAGAATTGATTATTAAAATTAGAATTCCAAGTACCACTTAAATCAAGGGAGAATTTAAATAAAATTTTCAATTTTAATTAAAAATTCAGTTTAAATATAAATTTAACCAGAAAAAATCCCAGGCCTTTTATATTAAGTTAAATTTTTGTTTAAAAATAAAGATAAATGTTGAAATTATTAAGTTTTTCGAAAGCTGATTTAAAATAAAATAGTTAATCAGTTAGTTTAAGTAAAAGTTTATCATGAACGATTAGAATATTTTTAAAATAAACTAAAAGGTACTGGAATTAAATTTTTCTAGGAGTTTTATCAATTTTCTCTTTATTATTTTAAAATCAAGTGAATCAATAATTTTGTTTTATAATAATAGAAAAATGTTTAAGTCATTGTTTAGATTTTCAATTAATATATATATTTTTTGGTTATAAATGAAGAAATAATTGCTAAGCGATATATTTTTGTAAAATTTAACATTCCAAAATTATTAAAATTTAAGTAGTAGTTTTTTAAATAGTCAAACTTAGCCAAAGAATTTCTCCGAAATTTCAATGAAAAAAATAAAAAGATAAATTAAAAATTTAATAGCTAATAACAAATTTTTTTTGCTTTTTAAATCTAGTGTATCATTTAAAAACAATTAAGCTCCTAATCAATATAAAATACTTTTTAGAAGTACAAAATTTTATCAAGTCCATTTAGATTTATCAGCTTTACATCAAGGTTCTGTAAAGCTTTTACTTGTATTTTATTTTTCTACTGAAAAGGCATCTCTTTATTTGTTCAATGAGTTACCCCATGCTAGCAAACTTGTTTAGTTGAATATTTGTTAAATTAAAAAATAGTTTCAAATACGAAAAGTCTTGAAAGTAATACAAAATTCTACTTAAAAAAACAAAAACTTGTGAAAAAAAAATTGTAGCTCATTTTAATGAGGACAAATTTCTCTACAAAATTTTGTATCAAACTAGTATTCAAACTTCATGACCAAAGTCGGCTCAGAGAATGGGTCATTCCATATGGTAGAAATCCAAAAGAAAATAAATTCTTAAAAACGGGTTATAATTTTTAAAAACTAAAAAAAAATTGTAATTGTTGATACTAAATTTTCATAATTTTTTTTCAGTTGATATTTCGGACAACCAGGGTTAGTTACCCGTTAAAATATTGTAGACAAAGTTTTGAATTATGAAATTTTTTTTTTAATAGAATATTTAAAATTAAGACATTTTTCGTTCAAATTTTTACTTAAAATTTTTTAATTAATTTTTTTATGTTAGTTTAATAAATTAATATTCTTTCTTTTGTTCAAGGACAGTTTTTGTTGTCAAATAAAACTATATGTTCTAATATTTAATATTTTTGACATAAAATTGATGATACTCAAGAAACGATAAGAAGCCGGATGGAAGTTTAATGGAATTCACCTCTATCTTTGTGAGAGGAAAGATTTTATTTCTGTTGATTTTTAGAACAAAAAATGATGAAATTTCAGATTTATATGATATTTTATGATTTTTTAAAACAACAAAATAATTTTATAAATTCTTTTCTAATTAACCACATAATAGATGTAATATTCAAGTTTTAAAAAAAATTTATCAAATTATCAAGAATTAAATAAAACAGTTTTTTAAATTAAATAAAGAATCCGATTTATATTATATAAATATTTTATAAATAATTCCTATTTTTTTCTAGTCATTTAAAATTTAAAATTTTAATGCCAATAAGATCAAATGGAAGCAGAAAAAATTATTTACAAGGAAATTAGGAAATACAATCAATTAAATAGCCTTGGATATTTTCTAGCTAATTTAAAAAAGTTAATTTTAAAAATAGAAATTTAGTAAATAGGAACTAATCACGAAACAATGGAGTTGATTATTGCTAGAAAAGTCTTGCATGATAATGAATATTTTCAAGTTTAAAAAGCGGAAGGAATCGATCTAAAATTTTCTTCTAGAATATGAAACAATAAGACGAAATAAAATAACATAATTCATCAAATGAGCGAAAATTGCGAATCAATCGGGCTTTTATCTGATAGATCTGAAATAAATTCTGATCTCCCAAATGATCCGATAAATACAACAAATACTGAAAATTTAATTAAAACTTCTACAATGGAAAATAGCTCCATTAACTCAGAGTCCGAAAATGCCAAATTTAATTTTTCGGAAAACTACTATTCTTCAGAAGATCTAATTAAAAAATTAACATTTAACAAAAATTCTGATAAAGACCCTCGTCGATTTATTAAAATCACGGAAATAATTGAAATAAACGATTTAATTGACTCGAACACAAATAACTTAATTAAACCAATAAATGAATTTTCAATGTCCAACCACAGTGAGACCTTGTTCAATTCTCTAAATCGCAAAATTAGTCAGAACATTTCAATGAGCTCATCGCATTCATTTGATTCGAGTAATTGGCAAAAAGAAACATCTCGTGCAAAAGAGCTGCCTATAAAAATAGAAACTACTGAATCCAATACCAATAATAAATCTGAACCAGTGCAAAATACTGAAATAGTTTTAGAAATACTAAATGCTGTCAGTTCTTTAGAAACTGTGTCGAAAAAACCTAAAAAAATAATAGTAAAAATAACAGGAAGAACAAGAAGCAAAGAGTCAAATAGTTCAATGACAAGAGAAAATATTGAAAAAAAAAATGTTCACTATCAACATGAAAATCTAAGTCAGTATACGCCAGTAAAGCCAAACCCTATAAAAATTGGCAATCGAGTACCATATTACAATTTTAAGCCAATTTCTAGCCAAGATTTGCAAAAAAATAACCAAAATAATGAGCAAATTTTCAATTTAGAAAAATTTAAGTCTTATTTTAATAATTTGGGTAAATCAAGTTCAAGTCGGTCTTTTTCAATGCCACCTAGTACAAAATCAGAAGACGCTGGCCTTCAAAGTGAAAAGAGCTCGGATATTTCAAATACAACTTTACACAATCGGTCATCATTTAAAAAAATTAATAGAAATCTTAATAATTTAACTAGAGACTATGCTTGTTCGGACTCTGAGGACTCGATTTGGACTTATCGGAATAAAAATGATTCATTGAAGAAAAATTTTTTCAGGTCTAATTCAACAATTTTGAAAAATTTCTCAAATGAAGACTCAATTGAATCAACCAAAGATTTTTACACTCCAATTTCAAAACAACATAACTCTAGCAAAAGAAAAGATGTCGATTTATATCAGGAAAGTTTGCGTAGAAATTTTGCTAAAAGTGATAAAAAATATGATAAATTTATTGATAATATTTACAATACTAAAAATATTAGCTCATATTATAGCAAATTTAATTCATGTTTAAGCGATTCGAATAAAATAAAATCCGATAGTTCATCAACAATCAGCACCAGCAAGATTTTGCTGGAAGAAGATAAAAGTGGTTTTGAAGAATTCAACGAATCTGAGAGAAAAGAAACCGAAACTAGGTTAGATCTTGAAAAGTCAGTAAAACATTTTAATCATAATAACCGACAATGTCTTTCCACTTTTCTTCCCATAAAGAATTCTCAGCAATTGAGCCAAATAAGATCTCACTCGGTTAATGGTTCGCCTCATGCATGTATAAAATCTTCAAGACGCGTTATTTTCGCTGATGAGTTAAATTGATTATTTTTTTTTAAATAAAATTTTTAAAACATTAATTTTTCAAAATTTTTAATTTAAAGTAAAAAATTCTGGGCAAAAAATAATAAATTTTTGGCAAGATAAATATTAAAATTTGTAAAAAATTTATAAAATAGACAGCATTTTCATTTGTTATTATCAGAGCCTTAAAGTAAAATTCTCGGTCGAGTAAGAAACGGAAAACAAGCAATAGTTAAACAAGTCAAAACCATGTCATTTATTTGCTAATTCTACAAAAGATTTAAAATGAAAGACAAATATCATCTCTTTTTTTTCAGCTATTTTCCTTGAATAGGCTTTTTTTTCCTGTCCAAAATGAGGCAAAAAAGTAAAATATTAGTGACTGAGTAAAATTTTATTAATTTTTAGAATGAAGATCATCTGAATAACTTTTTCTTCTATAAAAATAAGAATTGTCTTTTATAAATCTTTAGTTATGGATATATTTCTATATTTATTTATAGCTTTATTTATAAAGAGCAAGTAGCAGTAGTTTTGAGCAAACATACGAATCCGGTCTCATGTCCAATATGCAAGGCTTTGATGAAGAATGAACGCGGTGTCAAACTTCATATCGCTAAAAAACACAGTTAAATTTCAAGTTAATTTTTTTCTTTATTAAACTTTAAATGAATACAAAAATAAAAACATTGATCACAAAAGTTTTTTCCTTAATTTTAATTTTTATATTTTTGATCACATATTGTGTGATCATCGATTTAGTGATCAGTCTTGTTCACAAAACCAGCATTATTAAAATAATCACATTTATGGTGATCAAGTGATCACATATTGGACAAGACCCTAAACTTCAAGTTTTTAAATAAATACAGAAAAATCTACAATTATACAACATTTAATTAAGGATATGTTTTTCGTTAGTAGCTAATTTATTTTTAAAGTAGCTAAATAAAAATATTTTTTAGTAGATAATTATTATAGTAGCTAAAATATTTTTTTAGTAGATAAATAAATTTACTAATAGATAATTAAATTAATAGATAATTCGTAAAGTAGCTAAAAAAAAATTAACACCTCATAACATATTGACATTTTTTTTTGAGTTCTTAATTATTCTTTGATGTAATTGACATATGAATTTTTACAAATTGGCACCTCTTAAAGAAATCCAACTAATTAATGACCAGTTTTAGAATAAAAACTCAGTCTATTTCAAACTTTTTCAAGGAGCTAACGCTCGATACAGATTTACAAATAAATAATAAACTTTTTCAAACTTTTATACAACATATCATAAAAAATTACATTTTGTCGGATCCATTGTTCATGTGAAGCCTGGTTAAAACATTTAGTCTGTAAACATGTAATCGGAGTGTCTTTTCATTTAGGCTTAAATAAATTACCGGGCGTTGATTTAAGCATTGAAGGAAAAAAAATATTAACGTTGATTTAAGCTAAAAGAGGTCGAAAAAAAATATTTTTTTTTGTCCTATTTTTTTATTTTTTTCTTTTTAATTAGCTACTTAAATAAAATAATTATCTACTTTTTATTTTTTTTTTATCTATTTTTCTAAATAAAAATTAGCTACAAAAAAATAAAATTAGCTACTAACACAAAATATATCCTTAAATTAAATTAAATTTTTATTCAATATCTAAATTGACCAAGAGTCGAGAATGTACCTGGTTTTGATGTGATTGAATGGTGGTCTGATAGTAACTTAAAATACTTAAATAGCTAAAGACTATTTATGTATAATGCTGTCACGTGTTCCTTCTGAAAAGACATTTTCTTCGGCTGGTCAGACAATAACAAAGAAAAGAACTTAATTAAATTTTAATAATGCAAGAAATCTGATGTGTTTAAACTCTTGGACAAATAATTTATAATTTTCATGCTTCATTTTTTTTTATTACTTAATAAAAAAATAAAAAAAATACGAAAAATAAATTTATTCATAAATTAAAAAAATTTTATTTTTTCTGATATCTCACAGTCAATAAATCAAAATTTATTAATTTTAAGAATTTACCGGTTTTGAACCCGACTACCAGCCCTAATATTTACTTAAATTTTAATTTTAAAGCAAATTAATGAAAATTTTATTTTTAAAAATAACAAATATCTATTTAATTAAATTTAATTCTTACCTTCTTCTGTTTGTGCTTCAAGCATTAAACTTTTTCTATCAATGATCAAATTATTATGTAATTCATCAATAGCTAAAAGCTCGAATTCATATGTTGGCATTGAAATAGCGGGACGAAATTCAAAACTATTCTCGTAGCCGTCATATAGCACTTTACCATTTAAATTGACGCATCTCAAGTGATACCTTTAATTTAAAATATTTAATTTTTACTTTCTGAAAAATTCAAAAAAATAAAAGTACTTAATTAATCTTGAATTAGTTGATTGTTTCATTGTCCACTTGAAGACAATAGATTTGTCTACTCTCCACAAAGCGTCAAAAAATTTTATTCTCTCATTTGACAATGTTTTAAATTTGATTGTTTGCAGACTGACTAAACAAGACACTTGGTTGCAAAATTTTGTCTTTAATTCATATACTGAATCAGGCATTAAGCCATTTACAGTCACATTGCTTAAAAATTCAATTAGCTGCTGTCCGTCTAATTGGGCTAAATTCTCATGTGACAATTCTTTGTTTATTTCTAAACCATTTCGTTTGACAAGTACATGAATGGAGTTAAGTTTACCATTGATTTTTAACGGTGGTCTAAGCATCAATGACACAGAGTCATTGTCGGCATGTAAAATTGAGCCTATCATGATCAATAGTTGTGGTGACATCGCTTTTGTCTTTACGTTTAAACTTTTACTTTTAACTGATCCGTAAATTGAAGTCATTTCGACATAATACTGATATTCTGCGTCAAAGCTTAAAGATGTGTCTTCGTATTTAAAACCATTTCCAGCATAAACAACTTTGTCTTGTAGTTTAATAGGCCTGAATTTTTGATCATATAAAATTGGCTGATTTAATACCAGTCTAACTAGTTTAAAATTAAAAGCTAGATCTTTGAAATCATCGTCCATATTCCATTTTAATAAAAAACCTTGAGTTGTTTTCATTGATTCAATTGAAATATTTTCTATAGATCCAGTTGTGTTGCACATAAAGCTCTTTGAATATGCACAACCGGCTCTATTGCATCCACCTAAGACAATTTCATATTGGCTAAATGACATCAGATTGTCAATAAAGACCATGTTTTTGTCTTCTATAACCAAATTTGAAAACTCATCTTGTCCCAAGCGATATTTGACAACATAATTGCTAATTGTTTGAGATGATAGAGGCCATTTGATGTCCAAATTTCTCATACCAGATGTACAAATTGGATCAAAATCAATTATTGGAATAGTTTGAAGAGTTTCAACTTTTAGATAATCACTAGATTTTAGACAACCGGTGTGTAAAAATGTGCATACTTCTAAATTTATGAAATATTTAGTGTTTGCCTGTAGATTTTTGATTAGGACTACTGGTTCTTGAGTAGCCACAGTCATCACATTGTTAACATAGTATCTGTATTCAACTATTTTTTGATTAACACGAAGAACAACACTGAGACTTGCATCTATTTTGATATAATCTGTTCCTAGGTCGAGAAGAATCGGCTTGTACACAAGTACTGGTGGTAAATTACGAGTTTTTACAAAGACAGAAAAATTGTCATCACTCGAGCATCCAATTTTGTTGCATGCAAAAACGTTGTATTTTAGATACTGATTTGGTGCAAAGACAAAAATGTCGTCATAGCTCAGTAAGTCTGATGTTTGATCGTATAAAGTGGCTATTAGGTTTGAATCCCGATATATTTTGTAATTGACAAGTAGAGAGTATGTTTTTGGCTTTTTGAAAGCTAGTCTAATTAAAGTTTCATTAATTTGTTTAGCAGTCATTTGTTGAAAACTTTGTGGCTTAACAAGATCAATAGGCACTGGCTCCGTATACCCACTTGACACACTGCCAACAGAATTATAAATCACACTTCTGTAAGAGTAGAGTACATTCGGAATCAAAGAGCAATCCAAAAACGGTGTTGGAAGTGTAAAATTTTCGACTAAAATTTCTTCAGTTACTTCAGAAGTAATTGATTTGCTAGATCTGTAAACTTCTCCATATCTTAATTGATTAAATTTTGAAAAAAACAAATGAATAAAATTTATTTATTCTAATTTGAATAGTTTTAAAAACTCTTCAAGCAAGACTTTTAATGTAAAGTTTAAAAAAGAAAAAATAATTCAATGAACATAAATTTAAAATGATCAATTTTTTCTGTTTAACAGTTTTCTTCAAACTGCAACACAAATATTTTTTTTCTTTATTTTAGATTGAAACATTTGTTTAATTTTTTATTATCAAATTTATATAAAAACTATTTGATGTTTCTTACTTGTAAACTCCGTTCATTTGTAACGGTAGATTAACTCTTATCGAAAAGCATTGATTATCTTTGATTACACTAGGTGCTTCTAGTCCCATTGGATAGCTAGACTCAGTTTGAACAATAGTTGTGAATGAATACATTGAACAGCCCATGTTGGTACATGCCTCATAGTCAAAAGTATAATTTGTAAATGGCTCCAAATTTGTGCACACAAAGTCCCGGTTTTTGCCACTAAAGACTAATTTTTTGTCAACATACAAATTAAATTTAGTCAATATGCCGTTTGGTTGATCGGGCTCGGAAAACTTAATAAATATTTTGTCCACAAAAGATTCATACTTGAGCGGTCTGAGATGCTTGGGCGTAGACTCCAATGTGTTCACTAGCAAAAACTCTTCGACCTCGGACTCAAATCCAGAAAAGCTCACTGCCCAAACAGTCACATTGTACATGGTAAATGCTCTCAATCCGTTCACCATTGTTTCATAGGATGAATTAACTTTGCACGCTGTTTCTACTGGTATTCTAAACAAAGTTTTATTTGACTCCAAGTAGATTGTTTCTAACAAGACCATAAAGTGAGATAGATAAAAATTTTTGTTTTTGAAGCGAATTTTGATGCCTGTTGAAAAAATTTGAACAGTGCGTAGATCATAAACGGGAACAGGCCGGCCACCTGGGCTCATAAAATTCAGCTCATCGCTTTCACTTTGGCCATGTTCATTTGCAGCTATCACTCTAACCCAATTGAATATGAACTCATCTAAAATATTTGTTTTAAAAAATAAAAAATTTTCACTCTTTTCAATTGAGTTTATTGTCATATTTTCAAATATTCTACTAGTACAATTTGACTTGGTCCAAATCACTTGATATCTATTCACACACTTAGTTTTCATTTTCCATCTAATTGACACTTGATTTGAGTAATTTTTAAATGCATAAAAAATGGAGTCAAACTGCGGCAATGCACATTTGGTACGCACATAAATGGCATCGCTTATCAAAGCTTTATTATTTGGAAAATTTGAGCTAATGATTAGACGAAGAGAATAGTTTGTGTACGAATTTAGGCCACTAATGTTAAATAGAGTGATTGATTTGTTTCGATCAGGATAAGGAAATTCTAAACTTTGAGCTTTTTTTTCTTTGCTTAAGAGCAAAATTTTTATCGAAAAGCTAACAGTTGCTTCCAGACAAGAAATAAATGTTTGCCATTCGGAATTGGTGTAGCTCAATGTGATAGAATTTGTGTGCACTTTGCTCAAATTTACTTGGAGTAAATTCATGAAATAAATTGAATTTGGAAATTTTAAAGTGTTGTTTTTGCATTTGGAAAATTTTGAGTCCACTGGGGTCCTTATTTGAACAGGCACAGACTCCAATGCATGCACTCCATTCGATACTTCAATCACATATGTATACAGCTCATTTGGCTCTAGGCCTGTGTCTTTATGCACATAAAACTCTTGATGTGAATTTCTTACTGTTACAACTAGAACCTCATTGCGGTATAGTTTGTAATAGGCCAAATTTCCGCTCAATTCAGGCTGCCACCAAATTACCTCAATGGTGCTCTCATTCAATGCATACAAAGTTGGCTTTTTAAAGTTTGAAATTTTGTCCGCATTAGTTATCACGTGACCTAAACTAGGATCACTGCATCCGTTCTCATTGCAAGCTATCAATTTAAAATTATATAAAAAATTAGCCTTCAAATTAATTATGTTAAGAGTGAGATTTAAATTTTCCTCAACAAATAAATTGCTTGTTAAGATGATTGGTTTAGATAGACCTTGAGATGGAATTGTGCAATTTGTTTGATTTGATTTAAAATTGAAGTAAAATTCTGTTTCCAAATCGATTTGTGGTATTTGTAGGACAAGTTTTTGTACAATGTCAATAATAGACCATGTGAGTGTAATTGACGAGCTTGTTTGTGTGAGATGAATTAGTTCAATTGGTTCCGGTTTGTCTAATTTCAAACTCAATGCTAATTTATTTGAGTTTTGCGTGCATCCTGCTGAATTGCACGCTTTTATTGAATAAATATACTTTTTGTTTTTTTCAATATTTTTGTCCTCAAATTCAAGCAATTTACCTAGATAAATATCGGAATTATTGCGACTTAAAATAAAATATAAATTAAAATCATTTGGTTTTAAGGGCATTTGCCATGAGAGTAATACTGAATCATCATTAATTGATTTGTATGTAAAATGTGAGAAAAATTGTGGCTTAGTAACTTGGGTTTTAATTGTGTAAGCTTGGGTCGAACATGTTTGACCGAATGAGTTCTCTGCACAAATTTTGTATTCATATATAATTGAAGAATTTAGTCCTCTGTCAGAATAATAAGTCAAATTTTGTGTCGATACCAAATGGTATTGTTGGCACAATTTAGGCAAAGATGGAAAAATTGGACAGTTTCTTGAACGGTCTACAAGCTCGTTTTTGAGTTCGAAATTACAGCAGTATTGAGTGGATGTGTTGTAATAGGGCAGGTCAGCACAGCAAGCATTTCCTTGACCTATGTTGTAGCTTATGTCTGATTTACTTTCACAGCATATTTCATTGTCACTAACTGGAATGTAGTAATTTGAACAGCATTTGTGGCCTGGAAGTGGATCATACATGTTATCGCCACAGCATCTTTTACCCAAAGGACATTTTTTTTCTAAATTAGATGAAATACATGCCAAACGACGCAGTATTAAGTATTTAATATCATGACCATTTGGTCTTTCAACTTTTTTCCATGATAAATCAACTGAAGTTGGTTCACTTAATCTCAGCAATAATTCGGATAAACCTTTTGATTAATAATTGTTAAAATTTAGCATTTATATTTTTGAATTTAAAATTTAAGTTTTTTTTCTTATGGCAAATAAACACAAAAAAAATTAATTATCAAAATTGGCATAAAAATTTTTTTTCTCAAGTCAGGTTTTTGAAATTTCTTTAAAATTTTTAACCAGTATTTTACACAGCGTTCTGATTAAATAATATCAAATTGCTAGGAGTATGAGACCATAGTGTTATGGTTCTTTGTATAATGTTTTCTCATAACAAGAAAATTCAATTTTTGAATAGAAGTAGTCATTTATCTAAATAAATAAAGTTTATTGAAATTAAACAATCTCAATTTCTTTGATCTCTTTCGTGGTTGTAAATCTCCATGTTACTGCTGATTGTCCAACCTAATGTCTCTTTTTTGGGTATCAGTGTTTCTTTCATTCTAAGGAAATGTTCAAGTCACAACAGTAAGTTAATGTATTGACTAATTTGCTCGGACTTTGCTTTTCCGAATAGTTCACTATTTCAGGCCACTGTATTCTCCTTAGGAATCGAGTGTGAAGGATGGAATTAACTGACTCAGACATTCTCCTACATACATAATGTTAATCTCCATAACTTCATAGTGATTAGTACTCTATAATATGATGACTAAAGCAATTTTATAGTATTTAACTCTGTGTAAAGTTAGTTAGTTATAATTATTCTGCTATTTTCCTTTTTATTTTATTTTTTTTTTTTCAGACTGAAAGTAATCTGTAGTAATTAGAAATTTTTGATTAATAATTTTACGTTATAAAACACAATGAAAAAACTCTGCAAGTCTGCAAAACACAATACTTAATGTATTAGCAAGTCATTAAAATAATTCCAGATCAGACTTGTTTTTAAGTCACAGTTTTAAGTCTAAGTCACAAAAATTTAAGTAAAAGTTATGACTTGACTTAAATTTTCTTTTTTAAGTCAAGTCAATGACTACAATTAATTAGAAGAATGAAAAAATTGACCATTAATTTAGAAAATTTTGTTACCTCGTAGAATTAGTTATTCATCAACCTATTAACTGATGCACAAAGATAAGTAAGAATTATACTTGTTAGGTATCTCAGAAGCTAGATGCTTCGAAACGCTGACAGATACATTTAACATTAAGCTTACATCTTGACTTAATTATAAGCTCGTGTTCTGTACATGAGCTTATAGGTATAAATAAGGATTCCATTCTTAGAACATTAGAACGTTCAATTATTTAAATAAAGCATATAAACGATATTTTGTGTTTGTATTATACCGGTTACAATTTTCATTAATTCATTTTCACACATTTGATTTTTAAATAGTAAGATGATATTTACCTTGTGGAGGTAGAGTACTATGAGAGTAAACTTTAGGCTTGAATTCGATACAATTCAAAAGAAGGCATGCTCTTAGTCTTATAAAATAAACTTCATTATTAACGACTGGTCCAAGAACAATCTCTCCATTTTTCTGAGTTACTTGTTTGACATCTAGTATTTTCTCTCTAAATTCCAACAGAATTCCCAGTTTGTCATAATATTTTATGAGCAAATCTGCTAGTCTGTACATGACTAGCAGTTGATTGTTTGTTCGTTGAATTACTATTTCAGTGTCATAGTAAGTAACAGACAAACTTTCTGTTCTACACCATCTTTGCTCGCTTTTCAAATAGTACACATATGACGAGTCTGTCACTAATTTTATCCCTAGACTTAAATTATAGTCACGTGACTCATTCAAAAAAATCAAGTCTTCATTTAAAGTAAAAAAATCTTTCCAATTTATGTTTGTTTCATTTAGCTCCAAATAAAATTCATCATAAACCAAATGATTTATACCAAACAATTTTTTAAAATAAAATAAAATCTCATTTTTTTTAATATTCCATTTTATGTGTCCCAAATTGGCTGTTGGACACTCAAATTCCAAATTAAAATTGTATCTTACTATGTTGTCAACTAGTACTGGCTCAGTAGAAACAACATCAACTACATTAGACCATTCAGATATAGCACTTCCAAACTCGTTGATATAAATCACCCTGTATCTGAACGAACTTGATTTAATATTAGTGTCCAAAATATACAAATCTTGGCCAGAATACAAATTTTCAGTTCTGTTGGTATTAATGTCAAGTCTGATTACTTGGTAGCTAATAAACTGTCCATTGCTAAATTCTGCTTCAAGCCATTCAACTGACACTGCTTTAGGAGAGAGCATTTTGACTACAGGTCGGCCAAAGCCTGCCGGTATGTCACCAGGTGTTCGAAAATTTTTAGTCAAACTAAACGAACACGAATCGCTAATTTGACTTACACAAGCAATTAAAGTTGTCTTATAAACTGTGAATGCTGCTAAATTAGTAATTAGAATAGTCTGTTGATTTACATTTTCAGTATTAAACAAAAGTGATTGCTTGTTACTTTTAAGCTTGAGAGTGTATTTAGTTAAATTGCACAAAGTTATAGGTTTAATCCATTCAAAACGTGCACTAGAACTATTAATTAAATTAATGACTGGTGGGGTAACAACTAGAGGCTTGGATGAAGAGACCGTTATGTTTGCGTATGTGCTAATAGCCGATCCTACTTGATTGAAAACAGAAATGCGGTATGAATAAACACCACATGGCTCTATATCGCTGTCATCTAAAAATTTGTTCTTTAGACCGGAGAATTTGTACTTGCGCACAGAATGGGTTTGTAGCAGCGATTTATAATCAAAACGTTCAAGCACATAGTATTTTAAAATACCGTTTAGTTTAGACGGAGGTGACCATGTGACTCGAACAGTGTATGAATTAATAGAGCTGAGATTTGGAGGCTGTTGTCCTTGAGGCTTGGCTGCAACTGTTCTTGTGTAATTATTATTGCTTAGATTAAATTTGTCATAATGGGATTGTGCACAATCCATAGAATTGCATGACTCGATGATGAATAAATATTGTGTGTATGGTTCTAAATGAGTTATGTTATATTGATTGGTCGTGTTCCCAATGCTTATCACTCCTATATGCTCTAATTCATTAGTGTACTTGAAAACATTTATTCTAAACAGGCTTATAAATCCGTTAGGTTTAGATGCTTGTGTGAATTTCACATAAGCGCTAGTTGAGCTAACATTTACAACTTTTATTGGGGATTGGTTCATAGGAGCGGCTTCTTGAGTGTAAAAATCTGGACTCCAGTCAGAACTTGTTTGTCCATAAAAATTCGAGGCTGTTAGTCTAAACGAAAAGGCAGTGTATGGACTTAGATTATTTAAAATAAAAAAACTGGCTAGAATTTTATTTGAGAACAAGCTAATGATTTCATCTTCATAGACAGGGTTTTCAATAGGTCCAGATTTGTTCCATACAATTTTTCTACGATAAACAAGCTCATAAGAAAATAGTTGATCGTCCGAGTTTGTTAACAAAGGTGGCGACCATTCAACTTTAAGACAAGTACAATTTGAATAGACAAGCTCAGGAGGCGGCAAGTAATCTGGACCTGATTTTAAAGTTTCAACTTTAACTTTATCACTAAGCACAAAGCCTTTGCTATTTGTAGCATTTATTTGAATTTGGTAAACTGAATCGGGCAGTATTCGATCTAATACGCCATATTTTGTATTCATAACTGTAGTATTCATTAGATTAATAGTCATTGTTTTGACTATTTCCAAGCCATCTTTGTCAAATTGTCTCAATAGATTTATGTCTGATTCGATCAGAAATGGTCCAGTCACAAATACTAAATATAGAATATTTCCATTTGGTTTAAGCGGATCTTTCGGATCTGAAAACCATTTGAGTTCAATTTGATTCGATCCTTAAATGAGAATTGTATTTAGACCTTAGATGTACATTAAGATAGTCACAAGATGGAAAATAAAAGCAAAATACTAAGCGGATTCAAGAAATATATTACATTTATTACTTCAAATCTATATGAAACCATACTATTGCAAGAACTTTCAAAAGAACATTTAGACCACCCTAAACAGTTTGGTTT
>VANL01001221.1:0-15925 GCA_006352455.1 Brachionus sp. 'Tiscar' | reverse complement strand
CTCTCCCCTAGCGGGGATCGAACCTTCGACCCTCTGCTTGAATGACTAACACGCAAACCTCTCGGCTATACGGGCTAATTTTTTTTTTTTTAGTTTTAAGGTTCCAGAAATTCAAAACTTAAGTGCTATTTGAATTTCTAATAAATAAAAAATTTTCAATATTATTAAAATATTCAAAATTTAAATCGATTCACATGATTTTGATTCTTTATTTAAATAAAATAAAAAATAAATTAAAAAAAGTAAAACCATAGATTTGTTCAGAATTTTGTCTAGTTTTGTTTAAAAAAATTGGTTTATTAAGTAATTGCTGGGAGTACACACGATTAAACAGAAAAAAAGTATTCTTTTTGGCTTTATTTCAATAATAAAAATTGGTACACCATTTTTTTTAACAAAACTATATACCAGGGTGTAGAAAATTTTATGCTCTTTTAAAAAATATTTTAATATTATCTATGAGCAATTGAGTCTGAAAGACCTACAATTTATTAAAGAATTTGTTCTTTTTAGACACCTGTATATAAATTTTTTTTTTTAGCCTCTCAAAAAAAATGAAATTTAGGGTTTCAAAGGACGTAGTTTACGAATTTAAAGTCAAAATTTAAAAATTCACATAGCACTTAAGCTTTGAATTTCTGGAACCTTACCAACTTATAAAGGTAAAATATTAAGCCGTCATATCAATGATTAAATCGTCATATAAAAAAAATTGATTGTCATATAAAAATTAAACGTGGTCCGGGTTTAAATTAGAAAACAATTTATTAAAATTATAATAAATAATTAAACTTTTGATGAACTTAAATCATTAATTTAATTTTCTATATGACGATTTTATCATTCTACATATGACAATTTAATTATTGATATGACTGGTTAATATGCATCCATTTAGAAATTTCCGATAGTTAAAGTGTGTTCCAAGGTCAAAAATGGCGTAACAGTAACTTATTTCTTTATCTCCTTTTTATTTTGAATTTAATATCAAAAAATTTATTATACTTTTTCTTTATTTTTATGATAGCAAAAAAAATTAATATTATTTTTTGTAATATGTATTAATTAATTTTTTTTGCTATCATAAAAATAAAGAAAAAGTATAATAAATTTTTTTTTTTTAATAGGAGAAAATAAATAATATTAGATTAAAATAAATTTAGTATCAGGTAAAATTCATGCCTTTTAGAATTTCAAATTTTTGCAGAATTTAAAAAGGATTGATATTAACAATTTTTTGAAACTAATGAATCATTGTTTCCTTAATTTTAGGCAGAGTTGTCTTTAAGCTAAAAGTCATGAGTTAAGTGAAGTCAAAAAATTAATTTTTTTTTCAAGTCATGTTAAATGAATTGACTTTAAAAAAAAAATTTCAAGTCAAGTTTCAAACAGGTGTTTTTAAAGATTTAATTATTATTAATTATTAATTTTTAATTTTCCATTAAAAGCAAAAACGACACTAAAATACGATGACATCAACAACCACAACATAACCAACAACAACACCAATATTCATTTTTTAAAAGATATTAAAAAAAATTAAAATTTTTTTTTTTTCTGTTTCGTTGTGGTTAGTGTCGAGGTTTTTGGTGACGTTGAATGTATTAAAAAAAAAGCTAAAGTCAAGTTAAGGCTTAAACATTGATAAATTAAATATTTAGAACATAACTGTTTCTGATTATTTATTTATTTTAAAAAGAGGAAGCAAAGATCTTTTTAACACTCAAAACCCGGAGGGATTTTTTGGATGCCTTGTGTTATTTTTTTCTTTTTAATTTTTATTCAATGAAAATAAGCATATTTTGCAACAAAAATAAATTAATTTTAATATTTTTTTATTTTTGATTTCTGATAACAATTAAAATTTTAATAAATGATCACATTTATATAAGAAAATACAAATAAAAGATTTAGTATAAAGCGCTGAAAAAACTCCTCCGGTGTTTGAGTGTTAAAATAAAAATTTTAGCATGCTATTCTTAAATAAGAATTAAAAAATTTGTAGTCTCAACATAATTTAGACTTGTTTTTCTAGAAAATAAGAAAAAAAAAATAAAAATATTATTGAGCTATCTAAATTTATTGTATTTTCATGATTCAATTCAATTTAATTTAATTTTTAATTTCTATACAAACATATTTTTTATTAAAATAATAAATAAATTTATTTTAATCTAATTTTCCATGACTACCAAAATGAATATGTAAAAAGTTTAACTTACTGCTTGACAATTTCCAGCATTTTGACACGGTCTGCTAAGGCAATAATCAAACGAAAATTGACAAAATTCACCATAAAAAGGCTGGCTACAAATGCACACTCCTCTACCAAATTGATTTTCACATACACCTCTATTCGAACAATTGTTCATGAACAAACATGGATCAAGTGACACTTCACAATTTGATCCGGTGAAATCCGGCGAACAAGAACAATTATAATAATTGAATCGATTAAAACAAATGCCATCATTTTGGCACGGATTACTTTCACAAGAATTTATTTCTACTTCACATCTTTTTGATGTAAATCCGGTTGGACAAAGACATTTGTAGTCATTTAAAAGTGTTTGACATTGGGCGCCATTTTTGCACGGGTTCGATAAGCATGCGTCAATGGCAGTGGAGCAGTCTGGTCCAGTAAAGCCTCGATTGCAAAAGCACCTATATGACCCATTCGCAAGTTCGTAGCACTTACCGTTGTTTGTACACGGACCGCTCTCGCACACACTCACTCTTTGCTCGCAAAAACGACCTGTAGAATTTGACAAGCATCTACAAACTATTTCACCTTCGTTTGATTCACAAGTAGCGCCATTTGTGCACGGATTATACAGCGAACATGGATCATAGGTGCTTTGGCAATTTGTGTCCGTGAATGGCGGGCGACATGCACATCTGTACATGTTATTTAGCTCTTTGATGCAAGTACCATTGTTCATGCATGGCTCTGAATTGCATGCACTAAGACTGATTGCACAGTTGGGTCCGGTAAATCCGTCCAAGCAGAGACACAGCGATCCATTTAGGGTATTCAAACACAGACCTCCGTTAAGACATGTTTCTGGTGTGCATACTTGCGTTAATATCTCACAGTTTACGCCTTCATATCTTTCCGGACACAGACATGTGTAGGAATTGAGCGCTGTTTCGATACAAGTGCCGTTGTTTGCGCACGGCTGAGACTGACACTCATCAATATTCTCCTCGCAGTCAACGCCTCTCGTACCAACCGGACACTCACATTGATATTGAAACGGTGTTGGCGTGGTGCATTTACCGCCAAATTTGCATGGATTATTTGCGCACAAATCGATTCGAATGTCACAGTTAATACCAGTGAAACCTGGCAGACAAATACAAGTGTACGATTGGCCAAAGCTGGGCGTTTGTGTGCACACACCGTAATCGCCACAAGGGTTATTGCCTAGAGCGCACTGATTTAGCACTATTTCACACTTGTCTCCATAGAAACCCAGTGGGCATTGGCATGTGAAGCGATTGAGCGAAAAATCGTTTTCACAGCGTGTACCATTGTAAGACGGTAGACATATGCATTCGTATCGGTCTATTTTGCTAATACAAATGCCGTAGTTGAGACAAGGATTAGAAGCACACTGGTTTATGGTTATTTCACAATTTTTACCCATAAAGCCAGGTCTACACGAACACTGATAGAAATTGGCCTGAACTAGGCCTTTATTATTTATGTTGGAACATTGGCCGCCGTTTTTGCATGGATACGATTGACATACATCTATTATTTTGTCGCATTGGACGTCTGTGTATCCAGGCTGACACAAACAATAGAAAGAATTGAACGCCTCGTCGAACAAACATGACGAATTCATACGACATGGACGCGAAAAGCATGGATTAGTTACTGTAGGTTCGCTGCACAGTCGGCCGCTCCAAAAACTCGAGCTGCACTCGCACGTGAAATTGTATTCGTTGAGTGGTACACATTTTGCCAAATTGGCACACGGTGCACTAGAGCACGGATCTATCTGTTGGGCACAAACGCAGCCCAGCAGAAAGCTTACTAATATAATAAGCTTGTTTACCTGAATCATAATTGTTTTACTCTAAGCCAAATTCATGCAAATTAAATCTAAAATTGTATACGTGGTTTAAAGAAAAATTATTAAGTTTATTTTTGGTAAGTATATCAGACACTTTAAATTTATATATCGTGAGTTAATGAGATCCCAAGTGGTACTAGTTAATGGATATTGTGTAATGTGGGCGCTTAGATCACTAGACCTAGCTTAGCACTTGTGAAATTCTTGAAATTTAAAAAAAAATTTTTGCATTGTAAAATGATCATGCAATTGAATTTACAAGAGCTATTTTTAACACTGATTTTATTACCTGAATTTGGACCGATATCACACAATTATTCAAAACAACTCATTTTTTTTTAAAGGTTTTATTTTCTTTAAAAACTTATTATTTAAAATTGTTTAATAGAAAAAATAGAAAAAAAAGTTTTGTTTTATTTAGAATAATTGAAATCTTATAAATTGTTATTACCTTTGGAAAAACTTAAATAATAATTTCAACAAAAAAAAACAACTTAAATCGCAGTTTTTTGTTTGCAGGCCAAACTGGACTTTATATATTTTGATCGTAGAAACCTCAGATCTCGTCTTGGGTTATTTAACTAAACTAGATCCTTGAATTAAATTGTCTTCTTTGATTTCAACAATTTTTTAAAAAGAATTGTTTAATTAGAATTTTGGAACAAATTGATTAACAAAAGAAATCGTGTTACATAATTTGTAATTTTTATATACTTTTAACATTTTAAAACTGAAAATTAAATAGAAAAATTTTTCACCTGAATTTCTAGCAAAAAAAAAAATAGAAAAAATTTTTAAAAACAAATTTTTCTGAAAAAAAAAATAAGATTTTAATATTTTTTTAAAAGTATGCTTCTAATTTTACAAGCAAATTGTTTGCATTATTTATTGATGCTTCAATAAAAATAAATTTTTAACACAGAAAATTATTTTATTGAAGAGAATAAATAATATGAAAATTTAAAAAATTATCCTACAGTTTCACCAATAATCAAATTAGCAAAACTCTTGTGTAATTATTTGTTTCATTTATCTAGTTTATATGCAGAAAATGAATTTTAAAAAATAAATTTACATTACAAAATTAGATTTCACTTTAAAAGAAAGTTTAAATCTAATAATTTACTAATTTGATCTGACAGGAACCCTTGGCAAAAGTTTTTTTATGTGAAAATAATATCACTTATTTCACACAAGCGTTTACGGTAGTTAAATATAATTAAATTAAATTTAAATGACTGATGTTCAAAAAATTTTTAAAATAAAAAAACTGACACTTGGTTTCGTCAAAATTAAAGCCTATAAATAAAAATTTTTATCCTTCTAAGGTTAAAGATTATACGTATATGTCTATTAAATAAATATAGCTATTTCTTTCTTTAATTGTTACAAATAATTTCATTATCATTATAGATCAACTGTTTGTCAAATGTTTAACAGCTTCCAATATTTATTCAAAAAAATATAAAATAAAAAATTTTTGATTTTATTTTTTCTACTAATTATTGTTGGTTACTTTTTCATTTATGAACTAATCAGAAAAGTATATTTATAAAAAAAATAATCGAGAAAAATTTTAAAAAGTAAATTTTTTCCTACTTTAAAGGTATAAAGAGAACGTAAATCAAATTAGGAAAAAAAACATAAATCTAAGTATCATTTCATAATCAAAAATTTTACTCAAAATCATTCCTAAAGAGAAATACTCAAAAAATTTTTTCAAGTTAATTATGTGTATGTTAAAAATCAGTGTAGTAATTTCATTTTTACTCCTTTATAAATAATGTTTTTTTATTATTTAAATAATTTGAAAATTAAATAATATTTATTTATTTTTGATTGTTAAGATTATAATTGTATATTTAACAATTAAATAAAAAAAAAATAAAACAAAAAAAAAATCTTAAATTTTTATTGTTGTCAATTTAACAGAAGCTGATTTTTCAGTAAATGATTTGTTTTTTCTTTGCAATTTTTGAGAACCTAATGTTGAAGAACTTGATGACGAAATAGTTCTTGGCTTGATTAGTGGAGACTCTGAGCCAGAATTTATCTTTGATGCAAACTTTGACTTGGCTTGACTTGAAATTTGATTTTTGGCATTAGTTTTAATATTTGTCTTTTTTGCCTTAGTCGATACTGTCTCGTTCATGTAATAGGAATTATTAGGCTTAATATTTTGGTTATCACTAAATGAAATGTGTACTGAATGTCTTGAATCAATCAAGGACTTGGAGCATGATTTTGTTCTACCAATTATCGGACAAACAGATCGTCTTTTCATATCTTTTCTATCACAGTCTTTTTTAAGCTCCGTTTCATTTGTATTTGACAAAGACGAATTAGACTGAGTCTCAAAACCTTCGTCTCTTAGAGCTTCGTTTATTTTAGATTCTAGGTTATTTTTTGCAAACACAAAACTTGAATTATTTTGTTTGACAAGTTTGGATTTAGAATTTTGGTCACTGGATATATTCTCGAAAAATGCTAATTTTTCTTCAAGATTATTTTTCAAATCTCTCGATTTTGCTTTTATGAACATACTAGAGTCTTCTTGCTCAAAGTTTTTGTACATTGAAGCCAACTTTTGAAACTCTTCTATTTTCCTGAGACCTGATAAGCGGTTCGATTTTTTTTTGTCCAAATTTTCACATTCGTTTTCTTCTAGAACACTCATCGATTTTCCTCTTTTATTTTCTAATTTGGATTCATCGAAATTGCTAGATAAGCTTCGCCTAAGTTTAATAGAATCAAAATCACATGAATTGTGCAATTCTCTATTAGTTTCACGATCATCGTGCAAAAAACGAACAAAATTAGATCCTTGATGGGACAGCCTAGTGGAAGGTCTAGTTCGACTGTTTCGATAATTTACCACTACTCCATCCAATTCATCTAAATAAGTTGTTTTATCATGATATTCAAAGTTTGTTTTGGCTTTATTTTTAACTTTAGCTGACTGAGAGGTTTCGATCTTTGCTGTCTTTAAATTCTAGTTTAAAATTAATTACTATTTTTTTAAATAATAAAAAGCCCATAAACTTGACAATAAAACTAGTCTCTTAATTATTTCTAAACCAGATAGAAAAAGGAATCAAAAATATGAAAAAATTAATGAAAATTGTCCCAATTGAGAAGACTCAAATTAAAAAGAACAGAAAATCTAGTTTTTATTTTTATTAAATTTTTTTTTATATTTGATTTAAATTAAATATCTTTTTGTAAAAAAATTTTTTTTTTGTTTTTATTTAAAGAATAAACTTTACACTAAACAATAACGAAAAGATATTTTCGGTTTTTTTTTAGGGTTTTTAAATCATCCAAAAAAAACTTGAAGCCATATTATATGTTAAATTAAATAAAATTTAATACCCTACCTAATGATTAGCCTAATTTTTTATTTTTTGCTTTAACACTTTTTAAAATAAAACTTTTGATAGAAAAATTGATATTTTGGTGTTTTAACGTAATTATTGAAAGAGTAGCCTAAAGGTATCAGCAATAATCCATAAAATGTGTCTAGTAGAATATTAAAAAATATTAATTATTTAATTAAAGCAAGAATATGTTAGTATAGTTTCTTACCTTTCTAAAAATCTATAATTTAATTATACTTATCATGATTTTATTTACAATTCTAATTTTAATTTAATTTTGATTCCATTGACCATTGCGTTTCAATGTTTAATTATTTGTTTTCAATCTTTGTACTTTTCTTAACTTATAATAGATGTGCTAAATTATATTTAAGAACCTTTATCAAATATTCTCCAAAAGTAAAATAAAAATAAAACTTTATTTGTTTTTTTAAAATAAAAAAAAATTAAAAAAAAAAAAAGAGTTATCTTATTTATCCCTATTAATAGGATAACAAATAAATCGTGGGGTTACTAGCGTTCAAAGTTAGAATCAGTAAGGTATGCAAACGGCGGTTTAGAGTAATTATTTTCTCTATTAGCCGATTATCATGTGACTTTAACTTATCGTAATTAAGTATCTGGATCTATTTCAATTAGTTCAGTCAGTTATTAAAAGATAGAAAGGATATGTTGAAATTCATGGAGATTTTCAAAAGGGTTTCTAATGGATGGCTAAAGACTATAGAGCATAATGATATAAATTTTTAAGATTAAATATTTTGCACTATTTTTATTAATAATTAAATTAAAAATCAATTCATGGCCAAAATTCAAAAATTGACTCTAAATTTTCAAAAAGTCAAAGTCGATGATGACTCTGACTTTAGCAAATTTTGGGATTACCAACATCATAAAATTATAAAAAAGAAAAGAGAATATTTAAAAATATTTTAATTTAAAAATATTTTCCAAAAAGATTAAATGAGTAAAAAAACATATCGTTTTAACCAAAAAAGGACTTAAAATTGAACTTTAAATTAAAGTCTGAATAACTTAAACTTAGACTAAAATTTTAAATATTTAATAAACAGACTGATTAAATTAATTTTATATATTTAAAAAAAAATTAATTAAAAATCAATTTTATTGAACAACGCATTTATTAAAGCTATTTTTTAAATTAGTTAATTTACGATCTTTATTTTTTCAGATTAAATAACTTGTTTTTAAAATAAGGCTTCATAAAATTTTTACAAACTAAGCTTAAGTATTTTATTCTTTGTTTTAAATAAAATAATTAAATATATTAAATGTAAAAGCAAAACTAAAAAAAAAATGATTTTTTTTTAAATTTCTAGATCAACTCTGTCGAAAAAATTTTAAGCGTTAAATTTTAAAAATTTTTTCGTAGTTTTAGTTTATTCTTTAAAAGATTCTAATTAAGGTCAATTCTATTTTATTTTCTATTAAAGAGAAAAAATTTTGAAACATTACTTTTATTTTTTCAGCAAATGTGAAAAGAATATTAAAGCATTCCTCTAGTCTAAAGCATACAGGATCTTCACAAAAATAATTTGCCAATTTTAAATTCCACTCTTCAAATTTGTTTTCTTTATTTTTGAGCTCGTTGATATTTTTCACAGCAATCTTTAATCAAAAATAAACTTCTTTTAGCTAAATAATTACCTAATTCCAACCTTAAAAAATTCTTTTAGATCACCCATTGAATTAACACAAAACAGTTGTTCATATAAATGTTTGACTCGGTTCGCAAAAGTAAAAAAATCGCTAATAAACATTTCAGTTTGAATGCTTAAAGCATCTTTAAGATTTGAGATTATTTCATCAGGCAAAAACAATAATTCTTTTTTATGCATAGCCAATTTCTTAAAAGGAAATTTGATATTAAAAAGTATTTAATTTCCCTTGTTAGCTTACTTGAACTATTAATTGAAGAAGTGTACCTGAATTTTGGTTAGATTTTATATCGCATAGTTTATTGAGTGAGGTCAGTTTGAATCCGGCAGCATTGCCAGAATAAGAACCCTTTTATTAGACAAAAAAATATGTTTCATAATTAAGAAAATAAAAGCAAAATACATGATTAAGGAAATTTCCGGCTTTGCAAATAAAAAGCAAAATCTGAGGTAAATTTTTGTTTTCATAAATGACTTGACAGGCATTTAGCATTGAGTCAAATGTCTTATTGAAAAAGTAAACTTGATTGTAGAATTCTTCCTTAACGACCAAGCATTCAACACGTAACTTGTAACTGGCCAAAATTTTAAAGATATCTTTAATTAATAGTTGAAAACTTATATCAATACTTGGGAATTTTTATCAATTTCAATAGGAATTTTTCAGCTTGACCAAGTTTTTCTATATCGCCACAAAAATTATTCAAAATTTCAATCTTAATTTAAAAAATTAGTTTTTGTGTATGTGTTTAAAAAAACTCTATTTTTACTTCATTTGCATCAGGTAGTATTTTAAGCAAGGCTTCAAAGTTTTCTAAGCCGAAAAGTTGATTGTTCCCCACTAGGTTTTCACAAATTTCATCCGCATCACTTTAAATTAGGAATTAAATTTTAGTTTAAATTATAAGGAATTATAAGGATTTTATTTTTTAATGGACATCATTTTTTTTGGTAAAAAAATATCTGATGATTTTCTCTTTGACCAAATTGGTTTAATTAATGCAATTTGAAGTTTATGATCTTGCTCAAAAATAATCACTTAAAAAAAGGTTACAAATATTTTATAGGAGAACATTTTTCAAAGTAAACATTCAATGTTAAGCTTAATTTTTATTGTTTCCAAGTTTGTGCAAAAAATTTATGAATGCAGAAATATGCACAATACTTGGCTATGGTTAAACATGTTATGCTATACTTGAAAATATTTTTCTGAATTAAATTTTTTATTTAGAAATTTTAAACAGCGTTGTAGAGAATTTTTACTGTCAAAAAGAGAATAAAATAATAAGTAGCGATGAAATAGAATTCCCACTTGAAATTGATAATGAATAAACAACAACTGATATTTTAACAACTTATTCAGATACCTTAAAATTCTATAGCAAAAATTCAGAGTTGTTTAAAAGTCACAAGTCTTAAGTCGAGTCCAAGTCCGGACTTAAAAAAAAAATCCTAAATCTTTTAAATATTTTTAAATTAAACTCAGCCAAATAAAAAGCATCGGGAATCTATCAGTCGGAATCAAGGTCAATTAAATGATATTTTTGTCGTCCCAGGTGGTTATTATTGAAGCAAAGCAAGTTTTGGACTTTTTATTGAGACTTTTTAACAACTCTGTAAAAATTATAGCAAATTGATACTTAAGATTTGGATTTAAATAAAAATGCCCAGTTGATATCAAGACCAGAGCCAAAATAAATGAGATTACTTCACAAGAAGTACCTCATAGTTCAAGCGAATCTTTAGATGCAATCAGTGTTAAGCACCAAATTCATTTATTTTTTTTTTGAAAAATTGAAAGATATTATTAGATAATTTAATTTCTTAAATCTTACCATCTAAATTGCTTCAAAAATATATTTATATTCAAGCTTTTCTTGCTTTCCAATAAATTAATCTTATCACTCGAATGTATGAGTTTGAATTCTTTGATTAAAGTTGAGTGTCTTCGATCATCAATGTTTTTTGAGTCGACAAAATTTTGCTCCAAATGAGTGTAAAAATCTGCATCAAACGGTGCCATATCAGCTTGTATGGCATATTTTGTCCATATATTGTCTTTGCCTGTAATTCTATTGAGTGGTATTTTTGACCATGTGAATTGTTTGAGTTTAAAGCTGGACTTGGGTACAATTTGCTGTGGCAATGAAACCGAGTCTATTTTTTGCGTCAGGTCGGTCTTTCGTACAAGCTCGAAGCGAAAATCAGGCAAAGGAGGCGGTGGTGGCGGAACTGATAAAGACACGGGCATCTCAATCAATCTAAAAAAGCTTATCAAGTTTTTAAAAGTAAACTTGACTTAATCAACTATTTTCTAAATGCAATATTTGTCTTTACTTAAGTATTTTGGATTATGTAACAAGATTTAACACTTTAATAACAAAACAAGATAAGACTCAAGTTTGTAGATTGTATTTAAAATCGCCTTGAGAGAATTACTTACTAATCTTCTTAGTTAAAGTTTTTCTTATCAATCACGTCGTTCAAACGTCGACTCGGACACAAAACGCGTGTGTAACCTAAATTTTCCACTCTATTAAACAATATATAAAACTGCGGGTAATTGTTTATGTTATGTAAATTAAACAATAAAAAGTTAAGTCTATTTATAGGCGGGTTATTGGGGAAATTGAAGTCTGAAGAACGCGGCAGGAAATAGGTCTTAAGAGCGCCAAACATAAAAAACGGATATATTTAAGTTAATTTTTTTTCAAGTTATTTTCTCTATTCAAAACAGCATTTATTAATTTAAATTTAACTTAGAATCTTTTAAAAATTTGAACAATATAAAAATATTCGTTGTGATATAGCGGGTAATTTGTCAACTAATCAAAGCTAAGTTTAAGCCTTTATAAATTTGTAAATAAGACCAATAAATTTGCTAAATATGAAAATTTTAAGAGGGCAAAAACTATTTTTACTTAATTTACATAAGATTAGTAAAATATCATTTTTGTAATAGTTGTTGATAATTAATTTAAAAAAAAAATAATCTTAATTTAAAAATAAAAATTTTGATTACGAAAATCAAAAAATTTTTGGTCAAATATTTTCACAATATTTATAAAAATGTATTGTTTGAAGATTTGTTTAATATGAAGAAATTTTTAAAATATTTTTTCTTATTAAAAATGTGTAAAAATAAAATATAAATTAACACTCAAAAACCGGATTTTTTTTTTATACGTTTATTACTGAAGGGGTCCAAAAAACCCCTTTTTTACCTAAAATAATTTTTCTAATGTAAATTAAAGACAAAAATTAACACAGAAGAATTTTTCTTCTTTTTTTTCTTTGAAATTAACTTTTTTTTAAAATCAATAAATTTTTAGAATTTTTTTAACAGCCTTAAATTTAATCAGTTTCCATTTAAATTTTTCTCTAATGGCAATAAGAATAAATATTGCTTTACTTTTTGTCATCCCTGTGGTAGAGTGTTAGGTTAATTATATGTTTTTTAAAACAAATAAAGAAAAAAAATTCAAATTCAATTTACAAAAGAATAATAAATATGAGTCGACTTAGCTCAGATATAACTAGGATCGCAATAGAAGAATGGATTTGGGAGAATGGAGGTCGAGAACGTGGGGTGCTACTCAGATGTAGGATGGCTGAAAGACCCATCCCTTTCCTGTTATTGACCATGAATAAAATTCAAGAAAATCAATAGCTCATGCAGATGAGCCGGTCAACATTCTTCGATGGACAATGAATGGTATCTGGATCAGAAAATTACATCATGTGCTGGGTACCGTCAAACTCGAAACTTACTTTTCAAAAATGCTCAGAAGAAACCAACTCTTCAAAAGTGATCAGCAAGTAGGTTGAGACACCAATCAACTCAGCACTAGATTGAACACTAGAACATCATCCCGACGCTCAGATCAATGTTGTTTTAGATAATCTGATTTGTTTTCCCTTTTTTTTTTCTCCCCGAACGCAGGTCCCACGGCGAAGGTCTAATGTAATACCTTCTCCAGCAATCCCTTGTTTTCTGGGACTCCGATGGATTACTTTAAATATTATTTTTTTTTTTAGTTTAGCATAATTATTAAAAAATAAAGCACTAGAGACGAACTTTATTATTTTCTCTCCCTCCGTCTATTCATTTATTTATTAGCGCATGCTATTAAAATTTATTTGATTTGTTTTCCTTATATAATTTATTAAATTTATTTGATAAAGCTTAACAACTATTTAATTAAAAAAAATTTATTTCTTTACTTTTATATCTTAAATTGATTAATTTTCTATATTTTTTGTTTTTTTCTTTTTTTCTAACGGTTGCCCAATAATTCTTGTCCAAAACTTAAATTAGAAAAAAATTTATGATATGATAAAGATAAAATTATGAAAATTTCCAGTTCCAGTACCTATAGTATCTCTATATAAAAGCTAATGAGAATTTTATTTTTGAAAGGGAAAGTAAATAGCCTATATTTAATTTAATTTAATTTTCCGAAAAAAAGATAAAATTTTGTATAAGACTGTAAATTTTCATAATTTCATCTTTATCATATCATAAAGTTATTTCTAATTTAAGTATTGGACAAGCATTATTGGGCATCCGTTATAAAAAAACGATTCTATATTTAATGAGATCAAAATTTTCTATATATTTTTTTATATAAATTTAAACTTTTAAAATAAAAAAAATTGCCCGAATTTGCGCTAAATGAAATAAATAAATAAAAAAATTTGAACCTTGACCGATGTTCTTTATAAATTAAACTGTTGTTTTGTGTTTTCACTAAATTAAGTATAGTCTTTTGCAAAAGACAGAAATTTAAAATTATAAAATTTTGAGTCTTTTATTTCATATATCACAATTTTATTTAAACTCTTTATTTAAAAAAAAAATGTTACCTTCTGTTACCTTCCTTCTTTTAAATATATTTTCTGAAAAAGCATAAAATTTTCTACATTTTGATGTATATTTTTTATTTTAAAAAAGAGTGTAGCAATTTTCATTATTGAAAAAAAAAAAACACTTTTTTAACTTGAATCTTATGTAGTCCCAGGGATAACTTAATATAACACCTTTTTTTATTAAATCAACAAAATTCTGGCGCTATTTAGTAGGCTTCAAAGATGGTTCAAAGTACGGTTAAGATTTAAAAGCTTTTTTTTCTTGAAAATTAAAATAAATTATGGCCGAGTGCTTAAGAATTTTGAATTCTTTTCTCCAAATTCTACCTTTCTGATTAAAATTTACTAAAATAAAAGAAATTTTAAAAAAATACTGCAACTTAGTGCAAAAAACTTTGTTGCACCTATTACACCTAAAACTATATTTTGTTTTTTTTTAGTTTAACAAAATCAACAATCAATTTAAATCTTTTTGATATTTTATTTTTTGTCTTTAATTTACATCAGAAAAATTATTTTAGGTTAATCAAAAAAATAATTTTTTGTTCTTTTTGTTTTTGAAATTCACAATAATCTTTTTTTCAATAATAAAAATATCCATCAGAATCAGAATATAGAAAATTTCATGCTTTTTTAAGAAAATGATTATGTGATTTTTAAAAAACGTTCATTGAATACTAAAACTTTTAAAAGGGCTAGTTTTTTTTTAACATTTTAATGCCTTGGATAAAAATTGCAAAATAATCCAATTAATGTTATTTTAATGTCAAAGCGTTTGAATGAAAACTCACAATGTCCAAAAAAAAAATTTTCTTAGTTATAAATATTTGGCTTTGTGTAAATTTAGTAGTAGTAGTAATATGAACTGCAACTCGGAAAAATACCCGAGCAGAGCTCTAATGATCTATAGCAGTCGCTTCTTTTATCACAAGCCAAGCATCTAATTTCGACTTAAAAATGTTCAACGTTCTTGCGCTAACTATTTCTTCCGGTAATTGGTTCCATATGTTTACAACTCTATTTGTGAAAAAATGAAAACTCGAGCAACAGTTTTTTATCTGTTCACGACGTAGAGTCTTTGAATGCCTTCTTAAGCCGTATACTTGACAACTTTGACCATAGGTTAATCCATTTTTAATCATGTTTTGAGTTTTTACGACCAAAATGGACAAAATGGACAACTTTACATTTCTCGACATTAAGCTGAGCAGACCAGTCTCGTGACCACCTACATATATTATCAATGTCGAATTGTAACTTGTAATTAGAGAAAGAATCTACTATTGTGGCTATAATCTTGTTGTCATCAGCGTACGCTTTCGAACTGTTTTGGATACTCTCAAGTAAATTATTTATGTATATAATGAATAAAATTGGACCAAGGGGTTATGCTAGTTTTCGACAAGTTTATTTCGACAACTCAAAATTCGACTAACTAAATTAGACATAAAAAACTTCGACATGTGTTAATTCGACAAACTTTTTTTAAATTCGACAAATATATTTCGACTAAATTTGATTAGTCATTTTTCTTTTTTTTCACTTATTTTTTTTATTTTCATAAACAATTATCTAAATTAGATAAATAATGGACGACTTGTCATGTTTGTTTGGTGACTTGAATTTGAATTTGAATGGTGGTCTAAATTTAATTAAGTCTTCTCGTAACAAAAAAGATGGTACACCTAGTTGGCTTTTAGTAGATGAAAAAAAATATGAATATAAGTCTTGTTACAAATCAATTAGTGGAAAAATAACTTGGAGATGCAACAACACTGATTTTCCAAATTGTCCTGGTAGTGTGTATACTTTTGGCCATAATTTGCCTATTTATTATATTAAAAACCACGAGCATCAGCCAACTATTAAAACAGATGTTAAGGCGGTGAAGTCAAAAATTAAAACAATGGCTAGTGAA
>VANL01001220.1:0-15936 GCA_006352455.1 Brachionus sp. 'Tiscar' | reverse complement strand
TCAGTGATCTTTAATGTTCACCAACCCTGTGACCAGGACCAGACCACCAAATAGGTGATCTTTTGATCACAAAACAAGGTAGACCCAAAAACTTTATAAAATAAAACAGTCCTGAATTTTTTCTTTTTTAATTGAGCGACACAAAAACATGTTAAGCATCAATTTGAGCCAAATTCAGTTCATTAATGCTAATCGGCTCGTTAAAATCAAAATGACTTTGCTACTCGAAATAATTTAAATTAATTTTTTCTGAATCTTTTTCAGTGTTATTCAAGTATTCAAGAGACTCGGGCAAAAAGTTGCTGATAGCATTTCACCAAAAAGCTTTCTTTTTTCTGCTTATGTTTTTAGTTCCTCTATTATCTAAGATCAATTTTTAGTTCTAAATTTGTTTATATTTTTCCAACAAAGTCTACTTGAAAGAGTCCGCCAATTTTCCATCAATTGACCTGTAAAAAAATAAAAAATATTATTATCCACAAATTGACGCTTTTCTAATGTCCACAGCGGTGACAAGATTCTGATTTTTTCCCATCTTATTAATAAAATTGAACCAATTTTGATTCCAGAAATTTTTTTCAAAGTGTTTTCAGCTTTGATGTCAACTGGTTAAATTTTTTTTATTAGTGCACATCTAGTTATTTGAAAATTTTCTCTAGTTTTTCTTCGTTTCTTAATCAACGAGACAATACTAGGTGGATGAGTTGTTTATATTTTTAAAACTAATTATTTTTGGTACTGAGTCCACAAAGCTCTAAAAAATCATTTAACTTTAAAAAACAATTTTACAAAATTAATCAAAACAATTAATCTCGTCAAAATATTAGTAAAATTTTTTATTTAAAGAAAAAATCTACTAATATATAAATGTAGAAATAAAAAATTGTTTACATTCTTTGATGTCAATTGCAGTCAATTTTCATTTTATCTCATGGTCAATTGCAGTCATTGTGTAAAAGCTAAGAAACAATTAAATTTGTTTAGTCTTTATTGAAGTTTGAATTGCTATACAGCAATATTTTATTTATTTTATTGAAAATTAGAATTTCTTCACTTAAAAAACATTTTTTTTAAATCAAGTGAATTTTTAGACTTTAAATAATTTAAAATTTAAGATGAACGTTTTAAAAAGTCACCAATCAAAGTTCAAGTTCAAACAAGCTTTTAAAACGTTAAAAATTATTTATTATATTTTTAAATTAAAAATAAAGTTTAATGATTAAGATTAAGTTAATTTTCTCTAGGTGGATTAATACCACAACAACGCCATGACCATATACTTCTATTACAGTAAAAGTTACCGCTCCATTCACCAATTCCATCGCATCCATACCCATCAGAGCATGATGGCGCAGTTTTGAGATTGGCTCTGCAGCAAATGAATTCAACATTATTGATTAAACAAGTTACACTTTGATAACCTTTTGTATCACCACCTTGAACCAAATCATTGTCTGAAATTTTCGGAGGAGCTGCCTAAAAATCGTAAAGGATTAATTTCTTTTTTAAAAAATAAATTATTTTTTATTTTTTTTTAATTTTAACCAATTGCTTATTTTACAATTTAAAAACTAATTATCAAAAATTTTAAATTTTAATACCAAAATCAAATGAAGGCATGCAATAAAACAAAGCAAACTTCTAGTTCCAATCATTTTGGTAAAATAGGTTTTATTGTTAAGAAAAAGAAAAAATAGGATATTTATAATAACACTAAGCAAACAGATAAAAAAATTTGAAATATGTCTTTTTTACATTCTATCAGTTAACTTTAAAAATTTTTTTTCTTTAATCAACAATTTTGCAAAATTAAACTAAACACTTTTAGATTTTACTTCACTTTTTAATTTTAAATTAAAATCTTTTAATAAAAAAATGGCTTTTATTTCATAAAAATTCGAAATAAGAAATGATTGATTGCTTAGATTTTTCACAAGGTTTGAGTGAAAATATTAGTTGATTTTTACAAGCAATAATTTTATTTCTTAGTTTTTTATTTAACTTTAAGGAAATTTTAAACTTATTATTTAACAAAAATGATTTTTTTCCATATTCTTATTTTTTTAGGAATGATCAAAAAGTCTTTTTCGTTGAAACAGCCAAAATAACGGAAACTTGAAAAATGCAAACCCCCAATTTTTGAGTCAATTGCACCCCTGGTTAAATTCAGATAAATGTCAAAATGTTCACTTTTTTCAGCATTTTAACTAATAATTTTTTAATTTTTAATGTTGTTAAAAGCTTTAATTTTAAAAGTGTTCTTTTGAAAATTTAATCTTTCGCACCAGTCTTTGATAGGGAAAACGGAAGTTAATTACACGTACTTTTGTAAACAATTTATTTTTAATATTTAAAAATTTAATAAAATATACGAGATGATCGATTAATTCAACGCTTTAACCATATGTGCTCAAAAACCTATTTATTTCAAGACAGAGGAAATGGTTAATAAACCTCTTGAAAAATATTGTTTAACAGTTCTCTTATTCATTGTAAACAGAGTGACCTCTGTTAAATATATTTTTCGAGAAAAAGCTCCTCAAAAATTTATGAAGAAAATTTTGGAAATAACTACGATTTATTGTTGGCGTAAGCTTTTTAAAAATTTTATTATTAAATTAAGTTGGCAAGATTTTTATTTCATGAATTCATTTTTTACTTCGAGTCTAAAATGTTTTTTTTTAACTAAGAATTAAATTAGTGTTAATCTTTTCATTCAATTAATACTTTTTAAAATTATTAAATTATTATTCATGTATTAATAATCGTTTAATCTTGATAATTTTTTAAAATTTTTTATTATGTTTAAAGTATTTTTTCATTTTAGTACAAATTTTCATAATAATTTTGATTTTAAAACACAGAAAAAATAAAAAAAATTAAGCTCAAAAAAATCATTTTCATATATAACATTCTTTGATGAAAAAATAAATCTAAATTTAAAAAAAATATAATCAAACATAGTACTAAGGTTATTAAACGATTATTAATAAATTAATAATAATTTAATAATTTAAAAAATAATATTTATTCAATAAAAAGATTAACACTAATTTTAATATGTTAAAATAATTTTAATTCTTAGTTAAAAAAAAAAACATTTTAAACTCGAGGTAAAAAATGTATTCATGAAATAAAAATCTTGCCAGTTATGATTATGAGCAATTTGTGGTAGATCTGCTTCACAAATTTTAAGAGTTGCGATTTTTATTTAAATATTTTCAAAAAATCACTCAATTTTAAACAATTGGAACAAATAGAACAATTGAATTTATAATCCAAAAAATAAATCCCAAACTGGAATCGACTATTTTATCTATAACTTAGCAAACTAATAAATACAATATCATAAGTGAAGAATTTTAAATAAAAGCTCTATAATTTTATTAATTTTTTTTAAAAAAATGAATTATTCTTTGCCGAAAATGAAAATATTGATTATACCATCGAATTAAAATTTTTATTAAAAAAAATAATTTTTTCAGTACATTGTCTTAGAATTTCTAACAATTATTTCTGACTATTGTTATTATTTCTGTATTAGTTATAGGCTATCTTTAACAAAAATTTTGTTTTAAATGTTTCATTAGTCCTTCAAAAGTTTGAAACATGAAATGAGTTCTTTGGATATACTTATTTTTATCTCAATATTAAATAGTCTCGCAATCCTTTAAAAAAAAATAAATAAAATTTTATTTTTTTAATTAGTTAGAGAAGATGAATTTAATTTCAATGATATTGGATCGAACGAAAACTAGGAAATCTTTTCAGAAGACAAAAAGATGAATTAAACCAGTTCAGAAGAAGAAGAAGAAATTCTCAATCAGACCTTGTGAAAAATCTAAGCAATCAATCATTTCTTATTTCGAATTTTTATGAAATAAAAGCCATTTTTTTATTTGAAGATTTTCATTTAAAATTAAAAAGTGAAGTAAAATCTAAAAATGTTTAGTTTAATTTTTCTAAAATTGTTGATTAAAGAAAAAAAAATTCAAAAGATTTCAAAAATATTATATATATTTTTTCATCTGAAGTAGCTATAGCTTTATGTTCTATTTCTAGTTTTTTGTTATGGGTGATAGCTTTAGTCGGTGACTAAGAGATGCGCTTTATTATCAATTGTTTTATTTTTCAATAAATATAACTTTTATCTTTGAATCTCTTTTGTTGATTAAAATACGAGTATCGAAGCTTTGGATTGGATTTGCACTGTCTAGCGATATAGTTCAAAATATGAGCGGCTTATATACGTTGCTCATTTTTATTATTATTGTTGTTGCTTACCGTTAACTCTTGTTTACTACCTCATGGGGTTCAAATAAAAAGGTGGGGGGGGTTGTAATTTAAAAAGTCAATTTCTAGTATAGGTATTTTAAGATTGAAAAAATTAGAAACCCGGGGTAAAAAAAAATTATTTAATAATTTAAATGGGCTTGTAATTAAAAATTAGTAGTTTTTGAAAAAAAATTCGATTCTTCACAGAAAAAATAGAAAAAAGTACTAAAATAATTGATTAATTTTTGATGAGCTTACAAATTGAAAAATTCAACGAAAAAAATTTTTAATTTATTTCCATTTCCGACTCATCTTCATCTTCATAATCATCATCATCATCATCAACATTATCATCATCGTCAGCACCTAAATCGTCAATAGTCATTTCTTCGCCTGAACCAAAACCATTTACATCTTGTGCATCATCGTCATCGACATCATCAACAAACTCATTATTCAGAATAAAATGTTTTAGCTGCCTATGAAACGAGTCAATAATGTTTGATGTTATTCCTGCTTGATCAAACGAGTTTTGAATAATCATTTTATCAAAATTTTCCCAAATTGTGCTGATCCATAGAATAATTTGTGCATAACCTGGCGACCTAACATTATTTGATTTTGTGTATGTTTTATCAGAGTTTAATAGCCAATCATTCCAAAACTCGTTATACAATGATTTAAGTTTAAGAAATTTTATGGAAATTATATTAGTAAGAGAAAAATAAAAAAAAAATATAAAGAAGTTCTTTTTATTCTAATTTTTGGTTTGTTGACACTTTTTACAAATGATCTGTTTTAAAGTCTTAAGCATATGCAAAAATAATATAAGAATGATGAAATAATGATCACGGGTGTGCAATTTTTTAAAAATTTTAAGCTCATGGGTGTCTATTATTTTGAAAATTTCAATCCCATGAGACTATAAAAAAATTTTTTATAATACACACTGGTGCTATGATGAAATTCAGCTAAACTTCATATAAGTATTTCAAAGTTTTTTAAATTAAAATCCCGGGGTTATAATGAAACTTTTTTTGAAAAACCCAGGGCTTCTAGTATATATTATGGTGGTGGGGCAATAGCTAAAACCATACTTGTACCCCGGGGTAGTAAACAAGAGTTTACGGTATTTAATTTTGACCCGTTTTAAAGCTATTTGAAGTGAATTTATATTTTTTAGAAATTTATCTTGATATTAATATTAATTTATGTTATTTCTGGAAAAAGAAAAAAATATTTGAAAAATTTTATAAAATGTTCTTTTGGCTAACAATTGGTTCTATTAATGAAATGAAATATAGTGCAATATTCACATTTGTATCAGCTGTTCAAGCATGCTTATTATGTGCAAACTCTCTGAAAAATGTACCATACAATATAAAATGTTATTAATATATTAAAACAATGCATGCTGCATTTACAAAAATAACTTTTAATTTTATAAAATTTTATAAAACTTTAATGATTTGTTCTAATCTTATTAATTTCACATAGACTGAATTTATTAAATTGAAAACAATAAAGTTTAAAAGAGACATGAAGACAATTTTTTACCATAATAGACTATTTTGTATTTCAAAAACAAAAAGAACAAAAATTCTTCATTCAAATAAAATTTTACTAAAATTTTTGTTTTCTTTACATAAACCAAATCAATTATCAATTTAAATTTGCTCTCACTTAATCTATCGTTGTTAGTAGTCTGTGTCTCCAGTTTTTTTATTTATAGTAAAAAGAATTCTTAAATGAATTTTATATCGAAAGGAAAAAAAAAGAAAGAAAGAAATTTTTATTGTTACAAAATAAATTAAAGAATTTAGGCCGGACCTAAACTTTATTAATTATGAATGTTTTATATTATTGTAAAATGAAAGCTACCATTGTGGGACTAAATTTTTAGTCTCGCTCCACAGGCCTACTGCTCTAGCTTAATATTATTATTATTATTATTAAATCTTATTCATGTTTAAAAATTATTTTAGGTTTAAAAGGTGCAACAAAGTTTGTAATATTTTCTTAAATGTTTTTTATTTTAGTAAATTTTAATTTATCAAAAAATGCAGAATTTTTGTTCAATTTGTTTTGAAATTCACAATACTTAAAAATTAGAAATTAGATAATCTTGATAATTTTAAATATCTCATAGAGCCTATCTTTGAAATTAAAAATATAAAAACAGTTTCCTTTTTTGCAAGAAATAAAGACACTAATTAAAAACTTACAGTTTCAAAATATGTGTACTTGAAAAGAGACCTGCTCAAATCCGAAACTAAGCGGTAATCGTATTTCATGTCGTATAATTTATTGGGAAGAATGTTTGCTTTTTCAATAGGAAATTTCAAATTTTCACTCAAAAGTACTAGCTTGGATAAAACAAAAAATTGCTTGGTTAAATCAAATGAATTTTGTGTATTGTCTATTTCGATTTGGGCCAATTTTATCATGTTTTCTAACAGAAGGTCCAAATTGTTTACCAAATAGCAGTTTTTAGAATGGAGAAAAACTTCAAATAAACGTAATAAATATGTCAATTTTTTTTTGTTCTCTAAATTTTGATCAATTCCTTTCTAAATAAAAAAGATTAGAAATTTTACAACAAAATTTGTTTTCCTTACATAAAAACAAGTCCAAACAATAGTTGAATGCTCTTTTTTGGTAAATTCGGCCATGCTTTGAACAGTCTTAGCAATGCATTCGTAAACAAGCTCATTTTTATCTTGATTGTCGAAAAAATCAAGCTTCTGTAGCAAAATTTGGAAAGAAGATTCGGTGCATGTGTTAAATTGGTGTTTTATGCCTTTGAACATTTCAAAAATCAAGCGTCCTATACCGCTTATCTCATTAGGATGCTCAATCAAGCGTTTGGTCAAGAGAATATCAAAAAGCTCATCTTTGTCCTGTACTTTTCTCATTAAAAATGCAAAGCTTTCTGCAGCAAAATTTCTAATGTAAAACTTGCGCGTATCTTCGAATAATGGAGAGTAAAGATCATATACTGAATTTAAATCTTTTAGCATGTAGCGCCACAAAAATTTGAATAAATACGATAGTGCTTGAAAAGCCCATTCCAAAATTTCCGTATTTTGAGTATCCAAAATTTTTGTTATGCAATTAAATATTTCTGGAAAGTATGAATAATAGTCACTTTGTAGATCTCTTGCTAATTGAGCTGTAAGACTATTAGATTAAAAATTAATAAAAAAATTAATTTTAAAAATCTTTTAATTAAAAATACTCTAAAATTGGTTGAAGTGATAGTTCATTAGCTTTCAAAATAAATTCTTTTAATGTTTCAATTAGATAATCTTTATGATAAATAAGCAATGCCAAAGTTTGACATTTAGCCTTTACTTTGTTGGTGAATTCGTCTAGAAAAAAATTAATAAACATTTTCATAAATTTTTATTTTAATGAATGTTACAAAAAATTCCTGTATAGTTAAGATCAACCCATTTTTCCAGAGATTGGTAAAAATAAGTCTCAGTTTCTTCAGGTTTTTGTTGATAGCGATTAATTTTTTTGGTCACATCAATACTAATGTTTGCCAATCGCTCATTAAGTGTCTGAAATCTAAATGAATTTTCATTTTTGTGATGTCTTGACTTGGTTTGTACCATTTTTAAACCTTTTTTTTTATAAATTCTAAAATTTAAAAAAAAATTAATTCAAAATCCATGTGCTTATATATTTGAATAAATTTTATTTGCTTGTTGTAAATTTTAATATTTAATTTTTAAAATTTTATGATGCCTATTTTTTTGTCTTGCAAAATCTTAGTTTTTTTATTTTTGTGAATATAAATCGGAAAACAAAACTATACATTTTAAATTATCTCTGCCATTCAATTAAGATAAATTTAATTTTCTACTACTTTGATTTTTTTTATTATATTTTATAGCAAATAATATAAAATTGATTGATAATTTAAGACTATATTTTTTTGAAAGGATAAAAATATGAGTTGAAAAGCAAAATTTGATCCAAATTCTAAAAAATAAATTCAATGATTAGATAAAAAATAATAATCACGGAAGAATTTTTTTGGTGAAAGATGATGTATCGAAGGAGGTTTTAGTAGCATTCTTGACAACATACTTAAAACAAAAAAGTTTAGAAATTTTTAAAATCTATTTAATCTTTTTAATTTTTAGTTGATTAATTCATAAACTGGCGCTGAACCTAATGATCTTTAGCTTTGATTTTGATATTGTGTGAAGCTCGTAAAATTTTGAACAAGAAACCAGAATTTTTGTTGGAAAATAAGCATGGGTCCGTTTTTGTTCGTTCGAAGTATTAAAATTTCTTTTAACTTTTCTTCTAAGGATAAAAAATTAATTCTTTAATACAGAAGCACTAAATGAGTCATATTTTTCTTTAAAAAAAAATTCATTAAAATTAATTTATTTTTTAAAAAATAATAATAATAATAATAAAGAGTAACTACAGTAAATGACCTAAGTTTGGTCATTTACGAAGCTTAGAGAGAGTAGACTCCAAACTATGGTAGCTTATATTGTTTGCGCTTTTTCAAACTTGTTTTTAAAACCATTGACTGTTCTGGATTCACAAATTTGTGAAATATTTGAAATAATAATAACACGGAAAATGCCTGGTGCTTCTGGTGTTAAATACAACATAATGCAACATTCTTAGTTGTAATTTTGCCAAAATTGGCAATCCTCTACAAATTTAACAGATATAGTCATTTTTTTATGTATTTAACTGATGTGTATTCGGATGTTGCTCATCATTGGCAGACTTTGACTGTTGATCCAACGATGTACGATGCATATTAAAAAAAATAGTTTTTAAATAAAAAAAATTAAAAGCAAACTCTTTAAACTGTGCTGTTTTGTACCAAATTTAACAAAGCCCTTCAATTAGTTGTATAAAGATAGGAGGAAAATTTGAATTTGAACCAGAGAAATTTTGTTTAAGTTCTAAAATTTATTAATTAAACTATTGATTTATATAATTGAGTATATAAAAAATGGTATCAGCGCTTTTTTTCTCAAAATATTTTCTAGCAAAAAAAGTATCAATGCTCTAGTCAAATAAATTTTAAAGCATAAATAAGATTGTTCTGTTTCAAATTTAAATTTTTGTCAAATTTTACTTAAAATAAGGTCAATTTACATACGTTAGGTACTTTTAATATCGACCACTAAACCGCGAAAAAATGGTTAAAAAAAAATGTGTGTGCAAAATCTTAGTTTTGACAAAAAAAATTGTGGAAAAATTAAATTTAAATACATATGAAATATGAAAATTTGCAAGATATAAAAACTAAAGAAAATTTAAAAACTATTTTTTTCATCGGAGCCACCAAGACAGCCAACACTGTTTTTTGGCGGTACTGTAGCCACCACTGAAAGTGCCCAACACTGGTAGATTTAATATAAAGAAAAAAATAATCGCAGAAAACTTAACAATTGCTTAGATTTTAATTATTTTTTTTTTATTATTCAAGATCACATGAATATTTTCAATCAAAAATAATTTTTTTAGAAAAATTTAAAAATGTCCAAACGAAAACATGAAAGTCCTGAGCTTGTTGTAATAGATGATAATTCCAGTTCAAATTCTGTCTCCGAGATTACAATAGATGAAAAACCTGCATGTAAATATGGTTCGAAATGCTATCGAAAAAATCCCGATCATTTGAATGAATTCTCACATCCAGAAAAAGCGGCAAACAGTAGTAATCCGAAAAAAATGAAAGGTAATCCTATTCCGAAAGAAAATTTGATTTTTTTAACCAAAATTCATCACGTCCCACATGCATCCCAAATAAACTCTACATATTCTCTGAGTCTCAAGGATATTTTGCTAGTTGATAAATCAGAGTTTGTTGCTTCAGCTCAATTTAATTATATGCATGATCTCGAATGGCTACTTGAGCAATATCCGATTGAAAATAGAGACAAACCGTTGACTATCATTCATGGAAATTCGAAGCGAACCGAACTGGATCATTTGGCTGAAGCTTATTTGAATATAACTTTGATAAAAGCCAAAATAGAATCTCCTTACGGCACTCATCACACTAAAATGATGTTTTTATTATACAAAAATGGTTTGAAAATAATCATTCATACTTCAAATTTAATTGAAGCCGATTGGAGTCAAAAAACCCAAGGGTATAGCAAAAAGAAAAAGAAAAATTTTTTTTTTTTCTATTTTAATTTTCAGTATGTGGGTTAGTCAATTATTTCCAAAAATTTCATCTGAAAGCAAAAAACCTCAAATGGCTTATGATTCAAAAACTAAATTTAAGAGCTACTTATTGACATATCTTGAACATTACAGAGAAGAAAAGTTTACTTATTGGATGGATGTAATTAAATCTCATGACATGACCAGTGCAAAGTAAAAAAAAAATTAAAAAATTTTTTAAATTGAAAATTTATTTCTAATTCAAGTGTTTTTTTGATTGGATCGTGTCCTGGACGCTTTCCAAGTAGCAAAAAAATATTTGGACATGTTCGACTACGAAAAATTTTGGGAGATTATTTAAAAATTTCATCGCGAGTCGAGCAGCCAGATCGATTGATTTGTCAATTCTCAAGTATTGGTTCACTAGGTCCAACAGAAGACAAATGGCTATGCAAAGAGTTTAGCCAATCTCTTTCGTCTTGTAACAATCCATTGAGCCCTCAAATTACCAAGCCTATCCTGATTTATCCCAGTGTTGAGGATGTGTTTAAAAGTTTTGAAGGACCATTGGCAGGTGGCTCTCTTCCATATTCAAAATCAGTTGCTTTAAAACAACCATATTTAAATAATTTTTTCTAGTAAGCTGTGATTGAAGTTTTGAATGCTTAAAATATTTTTTAAATTAGCAAGTGGAAGGCTGATACAACTGGTCGAACTAGAGCAAGTCCGCACATTAAATCGTTCGCTAGATATTCTAATGACTACAAGAAATTGTATTGGTTTTTATTGACAAGCGCCAATTTATCAAAGGCTGCATGGGGATCATTTGAAAAAAATGAAACTCAGTATCACATATTGTCTTATGAAATTGGAGTCCTCTTTATTCCCTCTATTTTGAATGTAGTTTTAAAAGTTGAAACTTATTTTTAATTTAGTTTTTATTTTTTAGGAGGAAAAAGATTATTTTGAGTTAAATGAATCTGAACCAGACTTTTTAGTACCTTATGATCTACCGCCGACTAAATATGCTGAAAAAGACAAGCCATGGCTAGTTGATTATTTATTAAACATCTAATTCTTATTTATCTAAAAAATACTTCTATTTTTGTATTAAAAATAAAATATTTTTTTAATTTTTTTTTTCTTCTTTAAACAAAGAGTAATTTCTTTGAAAGAGTCTAAGTAAATTTTTTTCTATTTATTTTTTCTTAGTTTTGAATAATGATAAATCGATTTTTACAATGAATGGAGATGAAATTTTTGTTGAAACAATTAAATTTTATGAAAATCAAAAACAAGAATTTGTATATAAAATGTAGGATTTCAATTGAAAAAAAAAAATAGTTTCTTTAAATTAAGATTTTTCTAGTCCAATTAAGTCAGATAGAATTTTGAATTTGGATCAATTTGACGATTTGTCTAGCACATTAGCTTATTTAGATAAATCATATTTTAGTAATACATGGAAATCAACTAACGATAATTGTTATCCTCGACAAATCCAATACATTACAACAGTAAATAATTTAAATATAATACTTATTTATTCTATTAATATTGATTAAAACTAATGTTGGAGCCATTAGTGGCCACGTGTAAAAAAAATTTTTTTCATATAAATTTCATTTAATTAAGCAAATTTTCATATTTAGAATGTATTTAAGTTTTATTTTTCCTAGCGGTCACATTTTTTGATTTGGTTACAAAAAATCAGAGTTGTTTAAAAAGTCCAAGTCTGGACTTTTTTTTTTTTAATTTTTTGCAACCATAAAAATTATTAAAGATCTCAGAAATATAATTATATAAATAAACAAAAATTTTTAAAGATATTTTTAAAAAAATGCCTGAAAAATATTTTTTTTCAATTTTTTTAATTATCATGCTTTTGTTTTTTTAGAATATTATCTGTATATCTTTAATTAGATATTTATTTTAACTACTCTAAATAAATATTGAGAGGAATTTTTTTTCAAACATAAAATATTTATACATTAAATATTTATTAATAAAAATTAAAGCCTATAGCTCGGACTTTTTAGCAAAAAAAAAAGTCCGGACTTGGACTTGACTTGAGACTTGCGACTTTTAAACAACTCTGCAAAAAATCATCAGCTTAATAATAATAATAATTATAATTATTATAAGACAATATTTTTATTTATTTAACTAAATTTTAAGTCACATAGATAAATTGAATAATGATTTGGTATAAAAAAAAAGGGTTTAGTAGTCAATAAACGTATTCAGCCGAATTGAGTGAAATGTCTTTAAATAAGAATATACATGTTATTCAAAATTGAACACTCTTTAACACTAGAAAGCCCGGCTGATTTATTACGAAAATTTCAAATTAAAATTTCAAGAATAATAAATAGAATTTATTTAAAAATTAAAATTTTTTAAAAATTTTTAAAATTTTATTTTTTGGTTTTTTTGCATAATTTCTTAAAACTTAATATCTTTAATATAATATTCAAGTTTAAAATTTTCAAAAAGGGGTCTAAAAAACCCCTCGAGCTTTCTAGTGTTAAAAAAAAATAAAAATTCAATTTTATCGACATTCAATAAAGTGAATACATCTTAAAAATATTAAGAATTGTTAAAGCTTATATAAAATTCTTTAAAAAATGAAAATTGAATTATTTAACTATGTTAAAGTCGGATGTTTTTTTAAAAGTTAGACATGTTTAAATATTTGATAAATCAGGAAAAAAGAAGAAATTACTAGGTTTCAATTTTTTTTCCAATCTTTTTATCAATTTGTTTACTTTAAAATCTAAATATAAGCCCCGCACTTAAAACTAGAAAATGTATTTTTAATAAAAAAAAATAATTTTTAATCATTTATGAATTAATTTTTTTTTCAATTTTTAACCCAGCATCTAAATCTAAATTAAATTTCAAAAATAAGTTTATGACTAACATGTATTATTGATGCCTCATCTAAATTCGATTTTCAGGAATTAACGCGGCGTTTTCCACCGAGTTTTGGGTTTTAACGCGGCGTTAAAACACAAAAAATCTGTATTTTAATGCACGCATCAAAAGGGGGGAAAGTTTAACATGGGCGAGATGTAACGTGATGCTTGGGCCAAAACCTGAGTTTTAGTTTTTGGTGCATGCATCTCTTTGCAAGGGTATACGGTATATTAAATTAGAATTAAAAAAAATAATATTTGAATAGAATATTTTTTATTTTGAACCTAACATTAAGTTCTTTTATTTTAGGATATTAAAGGCTTTCAAAGTTGTTTTGTTTTTAATAAAATGACTTATCTATGAATTAAATTTATTTATTAAATTTTAAGGATTAGGCTAATAAAATTTTTTGCAGAAATTTGCGAAATGAATTATAAATAATTAAGTTTAAATATTTATTTTTTTGTATTTAAAAATTCAAAAACTCGTTATAAATTAAATAACTAGATATTTTGTAAATTCACCTTTTAATTGGTATTTTTTAATTTAGAATTATTTTTTTTTTAAATTCCATTGAATCTTTTTGATATTTACTTTGTATTCTTTAATTTTTTGATCAATTTCAATTATTTTTTTTTTAAATATTCAAAATTAATTTTTTAATTTTTAGGATTTGAAAACAGCAGCAACGGCCTTAATATACAGTCTTTACGGACCAGCTTATTTAAATAATGAAAAGCTAGAAATTAGCTCTCACCTAGTGGATCTTAAAAATTATCACATTCAAGATGATGAAATTAAGCTTGAATATTCATTAAAAAATTTGTACAATCTTCACGATATTTTATTGTACAGTCCAAAAAATCTAGATTCACATGAAAAAACTCTCTTTATTCTATACCAATTGATCAAATTCACCAAAAAAATCAATGGCTTCAACCTTAATTTAGGCGAATTAAAACTAAGTGATATATTCATTGATCAGAACTTTTGGTTACGCTTGAAACTTCCAATTGATTCTATTCTAAACTTGTACAAAACTGAAGCTAAGCAGCAAATAATCAGTCTTGTTGAGGACTCTTTTTCTATAATCAATCAATTGGAGGACGTTTATGAGTCATATAAACATTTAAGCCATCAAGACTTGGCCAATATTACCAAAAATTGGTGTTTTAACAAAATAGACAACTTTAACTATCTTTTAATGTTAAATTGTATAGCTGGAAAAAAATTAAATTGTCCATTTAATCATCCAATATTTCCTTGGATCACTGACTTCACTTCTAAAACAGGAAATTTACGCGATTTAACACAGTCAAAATTTCGTCTAAATAAAGGCGACGCTCACTTGGATTTGACTTATCAAGCAAGCTCTCCAACTGGAGCGTATCATTTGACTGAATTTTTGTCTGAAATAACTTTTTTTGTTTACAAATCCAGAATTACAGATAAAGATACTTTGTGTAAGCATGTGAGACGAACTTGGGTCCCCAATGAGTATCCAGCATCGGTCAATCGGTTGTATATGTGGACACCTGAGGAGTGCATACCAGAATTCTATTATGATATAAATATTTTCAAGTCAATTCATGAAGATATGTCAGATCTAAAGCTGCCCGAATGGGCTAGCTCGCCTGAAGAGTTCATTAAAATTCATCGTAAACTACTTGAGTCGGAACAGGTTTCAAAAAACTTGCATCATTGGATAGACTTGGTTTTTGGCTTCAAATTGAGTGGAGATTCGGCCATTGAGGCTAAAAATGTTTTTTTGCCATTAATTGATGCAAATCAAGCTATGAAGACTCATGGGATTGTGCAATTGTTTAATGTGCCACATCCGGTCAGATCCATTAACAAGACATATCATTCAGAACAGTCACCTTTTATTAAAAACAAATATCGATGTAATCAAATCAAATCGGTCAGTTCTGAGTCGGATTTAAGAAAAAAGTATCAATTTAATCTTTTTTTTCATTTTAAATTTTTAACTTAACTGAAGAACAATTGTGAAAAATGAAGAATTGAATAGTTCAGCTATTTATTTGCCTGAAGATTTTAATCCATTGGAAAGACTGGAACAAATAGAGTCAATGCTAAAATTTATAAATAAAGTATATCATTGTTTACCTGAAAATGAAGAGAAAAATGAGAACAAAATTGAAAATAATTTCGAACAGCTAGTTAACAATGATCTAAAATGCTTGGCTTGTAATTTGTGTGAAATAATTTTGTTCAACAAACTCAAGTGTTTACCACAGCAAAACTTGCTTAAAACACGCTATGATTTCATTTGCAAAACAATAAATCAAGAGCCTCATTTAATAACAGGGTATGATTTCAATCAAAAATTATAAAGAAAGAAAATTTTTACACCCAGGGTTTTCAAAATAGCAAACCCTTTAAAAAGTTGTTGTTCTTTAAGACTCAAAATATCAAAGATAAAACTTAAAAATACTAAAAAAGTATATATATTCTGAAAGAGCATAAAATTCTCTACATGCTAATATAATTTAGAAAAAAAAGGGTGTGGCGGTTATTGTTGGCTAAAAAAAGGAAAAAATGTTTTTTTTCTGGTTTAAATCG
>VANL01001219.1:0-15938 GCA_006352455.1 Brachionus sp. 'Tiscar' | reverse complement strand
TTAAATTAGAAAATGGGTTTTTTAAACCCATTTTGGGACTTAACGGTATAAAAAAAATCGGGTCTTCTAGTGTTAATGAATAATGGAAACCTGACTGAACCGATGTCAAAAACAAATAATAGAGAAAAAAATTTTAAAAATTTGATATAATTATCAATTTTTTTTTCAAAAAATTAAATAACTTTGATTTTATTTTTATAATAAAAATTTTTCTATTAAAATTAAATAAATGAAGTTTTAATGAATCGGTTATGATTAGAGCACTAAACCTGCTGATTAACCTTGAAATTGAAATTATTGCTCTGACTTGAATTGCTTGAATTTCTGTTATAGAGATAAAACTTATTTCATGAAATCAATATGGTTTTTATACACTTTCGTCAAAAATTTATTCTAAATTGAAAATAGCTTTAAGTGGCCATATTTAGTGATCAAACAATTAATTTAATCTAAAGCAAATAGACAAAAATTTATCCTTTTCAAATAAACTTTTGTTTTGTTTTTTTTTTGTTTGTTACTAGAAATAAAGTATTTAAATTGAACTATCAAGTGATCTTAGAAATTTTTATTTATTATCAAAATAATTTTTTTATTTTTATCAATGATTTTTTGTTTGATTTATTATATTTAAAATCAAAATTGTCAAACAAAAAAATTACACTTTAATTTTATTAATTAATTAAAATAGAAATTTATTTATTTGAATTAATACTTCAAGTGCTTTGCTATTTTAGATCGACAGAACACGAAGAATAAGAGAAAAAAAGCGCTTTAATTGACCTAAAATTTTAATAAATTTTCTCAGCTTGAAAGGTTTATTTTAATTAGTCACATGACTTCTTGACATGACTTCACATTTCTGCAGTTTTTGATTTTAAATTTGAAATAAATTTAATTTATAGTTCTCTAGAGCCGCTAGAATTCTTTACACTGTATTGTCTCAAATGCTCTCACTATGAAACAAATACAAGTTGTTGTTATTTTATTCTTATCGCTAAGGAGCCGGGCCGATCTCAGCGACGATCTCACCAATCTGTTTCAGCAGAGACAAGGCTCAAAGTACTCGGCGGCGGCCAACTCTATTGAGCCGACAGACCAATGCGAGCCTCTGGACACAGACATTCTACCTCTGTGCAAAGACATTGCTTACAACGAGACCAGATTTCCGAATTTTCTAAAGCAAAAGAGCCAAAAAGAAGCAGCCCAAGACACGGCACTGTACTTGCCGCTGATTCGAATCAACTGCTCACCAGTTTTAAAGCTCTTCTTATGCTCGCTATACGCGCCGCCATGCGTCAAAAACTACTCTTCAACTCTGAAGCCGTGTCGCGAAATGTGTGAAAAAGCCAAAGCCGGCTGCGAGGACATAATGAAAAAGTACTCTGTCCCATGGCCGGACTACATTGACTGTTGGAAATTTCCGTCATTCAACGGACCTGAAGCGTGCATCACTGACGAAAACTACGCCCAAGCATCTCAAGGCCTGCAACATCAGCGTACGTTTTCTCTATCCGCACCGGCTAGCACCAACAAACTGGACACAAGCTTTTTGGCCAATTTAACACCTGAACAACAACAATATCTATTAAATTCGCTAATCGGCGCCACAAACACAAATCCAGTCAGCTCTTTGCCAAAACAAAATTACTATCAATTATACGCGGCCGCTATTGCCGCTGCTGCTGCTGTTCAAACACAACAACAAAACAAAAATTATGCTCATCAACGAATTAAATTTGTTTGTCCACCCATACTTCAATTAATTACTGATACAAAAAATACATATTATTTGACAGTAAACGATGATTATGTGACCAGTTGTGGCATGCCATGTGACAATAATCTATTCGATAAATCAGAAATCAGCTTTGCCAGATCTTGGATTCTAATCTGGTCGTCACTGTGCTTCAGCTCAACACTGATAACACTGCTAACATTTTTGATTGAAACATCACGTTTCCGCTATCCGGAAAGACCTATTATATTTCTAAGTGCTTGCTACATGATTGTAGCTATGGGCTTTTTAATTGGATCAAGCTCAAATGACAACTCGATTGTGTGCAAGTCTCAAAAAAATGCCATGATGCAAAGCAAGGATTATTTGGTGCAAGGCGTTGAACATTTGCCATGCACTCTTCTTTTTATGATGATATATTTTTTTGGTATGGCTTCGTCCATCTGGTGGGTGGTGTTGACACTGACTTGGTTTTTGGCGGCTGGCCTTAAGTGGGGTCACGAGGCCATCGAGAACATATCGTCTTATTTTCATTTGGCAGCGTGGACAATACCAGGTGTCAAGTTAATAGCTATTTTATGGCTTCAGAAAATTGACGCCGACATCCTCAGTGGTATTTGTTTTACAGGCTTGAGAAACATGAACTTAATGAGAGGCTTTTTGATCGCCCCATTACTGCTCTATTTGATATTGGGAGCTTGTTTTCTTCTAGCTGGTTTCGTTTCTTTATTTAGAATACGCAATGTGATGAAACACGAAGGAAACAAGACTGACAAGCTGGAAAAATTCATGGTACGCATCGGCGTGTTCAGCATTATGTACATGGTACCGGCCATTATAGTAATCTGTTGCTATTTTTACGAACAATCGTCGTATAACAAATGGATCGATTATTGGCTGAAGACAAATTCGATTGAGTTCAATCTGCCGCCTGACTATGTGTCTACTATTTTGTATGAGAATGACCGCGGCGCAATGATATTTTCACTTTTTATGGTCAAGTATGCCATGCTATTGGTAGTAGGCATAACGAGCAGCTTTTGGATATGGTCCCACAAGACTGTTAGCTCGTGGCAGAGATTTTTTGACAAAATTTTCGGATGCTTTAACACCAGCTTCGGGCCCAAGTACAAAAATGAGGCTGCTGTCTGATTTGACAACATGGTTATGTGTAAAAATTGTGCCAGAGAGAGAGATTAATCAATTTATAAAAAGTGTTATTTAAAATTTTCATCATAAAAAATGATGTTTTTTTCTTTTTTTAATTTTTTTTTAATTATATGTGTTAATTTAGGCTCAAGATCTTGGTAAAGTTTTAAACGTAATTTCTATTTTTTTTCACTATTTTATTAATTAATTAATAAACTAAATTTAATTTGTAAATAAAAGTCTTGGGTTAATTTTTTTTTAAATTTGTTTTGAGACGAAAATAAAGCTGATTAAGAAATTAAATTTTATCATAAAAATAATTGTGTGCATTTGCTTTTTTCTCATCTGTACACCTACTAGTTTTTCTTGATTGAGAAAATTAAATTTGCTTTCTTTTTTGTTGTCTAAATTTTATGAAAAATTGTTAGAACTTATTTTTTATTTTGAAATTTTCACGAAAAAAAAACAATTGAAAAAAATCAAATAGTTGAAATTAACAAAAAAAATTTCTGATTTGGCAAAAATATTAAATAAAAAAAATTTAATTGTTATTCAATAACAAATATTCTAAGGTGATTTTTTCTCTTGTTTCGTCAGAACCATCAGAAAGCAAATATTTACTATTGGGACTTGAGTGTCTGGTCTTGTTTTTTTCCTTTTCAAATTCTTTTTCAAAATCTGAATCAGATTTATTCGAAAGTTGGCAACTATTGATCTTACCACGTTCGTCTGTTCTTTGAATTGTTCTTGAGACTAAAATTTAAACATATTTAACTAAATAGAATAAAAACTAAAATAAACTCTTAAAAAAGAAAAAAATTTTAACAATAATTCATTTTGCCCCCACACCAGAGAATGTCTAATTTTAATTTCATTTCAAAAAATTTTAATTTTTTTCTTTAAAATAACAATCTCCTTCAAATTGAAATAAAATACATGATAATTGATTGATCAGCTGAAAATTAAAGTTAATCAAAAAAGTTGTTTTTCCATTTTTATTAAAATAAATATGATAATTAATAAATAAAATACAGAATTATTTTTAGTAGCCTTATATTCTATAGATAATTGAAAGCTAATACTGATACTGAATATGAAAAAAATACGCTAGCGTCTAAACTTTTATGTAATAATGTACACTATGGATTAAGAATGTCACAGAAAATATTTTCTAGAAAAATTACAGTCGTAGAATAGTTGAAAATAACATTAGTAGAAGTTAAATTTATTTTTAAAAAAATTTATTCAGAGATTGTAAAAGTTGAAATGAATTCTTGGTTTTTCAGCCACATGATTTTTTTTGACGGTTTTTACGAAACTTTTAAAACACTAGTTAAAAATTTCACAAAATAGATAAAAATAAAGTTTAATTATCCACATATTAATTTAGGTAAAAAATAAAGTTTTGACTAAATAAAAAAAAAAGTTAATTAAATAAATTACTTGGTCGACCTCGCCCAACAAAATTTATTTTAGTTTTTGCTGTTTCTGGACTAATATTTGTTTTTTTTGAGCTATAACTAGGTAAAATATTGCTTTGATTATTTTGGGTTACAAATCTATACATTTCAGATACGTTGAAGCAATCGGACTTGATTAATTTAAAATTTTATTAAAAAACTGATGGATTTTTTTTCTTACTTTATAAGACATATCTGAATCCTCTGAATAGACTTTATCATATGTCATTTGAAAAACATTTCCATCGAAAAATTTTTGTAACTCAAAATAGCGAGTCTTGAACGGATTGCCAGTTGCGTTATTAAGTAAATCAAGCATTTCAATTCCTCTAAGGAAGACACTAGCTAAGTTAGTGGCTCTCAAATTTCTGTTTTTGTCAAAAATTTTCGTTTTGTTTAAATTCAATTTATCAAAAGTATATAAAAAAGCTCTAATATCAAGGTCGTTAAGAAGTTTTTTTTTAAGTAGAATTTGAAGAACCATGCATGGCATAAACATATCAAAACTTGTTTTAAAAACTTCCCTTGAACCTTGATCATAAGAGCTTCCAATACAGTTGTACCACAATAGTTTTCTCGTTTTTCCGCCTGAAGTCCAAATTGTGTCAATGTTTTTCCTTCGAAAAAATGGCTGTACATCTATTAGCTTTTCTTCAATTGTTTTTCCGTCGGCAGACAAATAAATTTCCCTGACTTGAACTCCTACAAGCCCACTAAAAAGTACCCTGTAGCAGTTAATTCTTATTTCTTTGTAAATATCGTCAACTTTTGGAAAGTCACTGTTTTCTTTTTCTAAAAGTACGGGCAAAAATATTTGCCTCTAAATTTTGTATTAATTTTTTATTATTTTTTTTTAATTCTGATTGATTTACGAGAATAAATAAAATTTCATTTTTGTATTTTATAAAAAATTCATGAACCAAATCAATAAATTTTTTTTTACTTTTGATTTTTCAATTGTAAAAATTCTCGATTCAAAATTCTTACCTCTTTAAATAATCTTAACAAGACTGGTGATATGACACAATTTACATGAAGCTGTTTAAGTTTAAATTCAAAATCATCTTGAGCAACATAATCAGATTCACTGTCTGTGTCCTTAAAAAATTCAATTATTTTATTTTTCATTTTTAAACTTCAAAAAAAATAATTTTTAGAAATCAAAATTTTTTTTAAATTATATAATTATTTTTGAGTTTTTGCTTTTTAAAAACATATAATGGCGCATTGTGAATTTTGTAACAAAAAAAAACAAAAAAAAATTTGATGATTATTTTTGAATGAAACAAAAAAAATTAATAATTTCTTCTGTTATAAAAAATATCTTGATTGTAATTTCTATTTTTTTGTTTTTTTTTTTTTATTTTTACCGACAAAGAGAAATTACTAATTAATAAAACGGCTTTTTCGAAAAATAAACTTTTTGCCTATCCTTATTTTTTTTTAAACAATTACATCGATAAAATGTATTTTTTGATACTGAACCCAAATCTGAAATCAGATTTTAGAATAAACTAACGGTTATTAAACTATCCCCAGAGGACATTTATTTATTTTTTTAGGGTAAAAGTGATAATTCAGTATTAATTGAAATACATACTAATTTTACTTTCAAACTTCTTAAAAATCAAAAATTATTAAACCTGATATAACAGACTGAATAAAACATTTAAAAAGCTTTGTTTTGGTAAAGGGACAAATCCATGGGTCCCTAATGAGTTTGAAAGAATATTAGCTAAAATAGTATGCTATCAAAAAAATCAATTAGAAGTGATCAAAATAATAAAAAAAAAATTAAAACAATATAAATTGAACACCAAAAATACACCAAGCGTTTCTAAACTCAATAACGGTTTTACTTTAAAACGAGGAACTAGATTCTTCCTTTAACAGGAACAGATTAAAAAAAATTATTTGGTTTCCGTTTGTTACAGTCTGCTTAAAAATTTATTTTTTTTTAGTGTTTTTGATTATAATCAATTAAATTTGATCCTTTAATTTTCCTTAATTTTTTAGTTCCTTGTCTACGAAGTTTGCCAAATTTTTTTAGAAAAATATGGTCAAACTGAGACTTGTACTTGTACTGTGTAGAGGATTAATAGAAAAATTGATAAAGCTAAAAATCTGCTCGTCAAAAATTAAAAAAAATAATACAATAAATAAAACTTAATATCTGAAAACAAGATTTTAATTTTTTATCACGGAATTTTATGTGAATGATGAAAATTCCTTAAATCAATATAATCGATTTTTGACAAAAGCAATACAAAAATAGGATGATTTAAGAGTCATATATTAAAAAAGTTGAAATTTTTCGTTTAAAAAATAAATATTATTCATATTTTAAAAGATTAAAGTTTCATGTTATCTATTAGATAGAAAATTATTAAGTGTAAAAGATTAATTTTAAGAATTGAAATTTTGAAAATATTTTCATTTTAAACATAACAACTGTACTTGTTTGAAAGTATTCTATTTTATGAATAATCAAATTTTTAGAAATAGCCTAAATTACAAGAATTATAATTAGAAAATGATTTAGTATTTAGCATATTGGCTTTTTAATTTATTTTTAATTGATTTTAAACGTAAATTGGGCATTTTTAATCTAAAATATCTCATTAACATTGTTAAATAGAAAAAAAAACTTGCCAAATGAAGTGTTTTTAATCTAAGCTCCAGCCTGTCAATAAACCTTGAATTTTTTTTGAACAAGTTAGAAAATTTCTAATTTTAATAGATTTTTTCAAAATATAAATAGATAAAACCTAAGAAAAAGCAAAAATTTTCATACTATACTATAATTGGAGTTGTTTTCATTAGATAATCTTTGACAAATCATTCTGAAATATTCGTTATTTTTAAGATCATTTTTTGTACGAGCCCAAGTTATTTTTTTATTAAGATCTAATGAATTAAACCATTCAATTTTGTTCATGATGTTTTCTTTTAATTTTTTCATCATTTCAATCGGAAAACTAAAAAAAAGCTAAAAAAAAAAACTTCAATTATTTATGTTTGATTACTCAAAAATGTCTATTATAACTCCATCAATGTCAACCGGTTCTCTTAGATTTTGAACATAATTTATAATATTTTCAATAACTATCAAATTGTTGTCCTTTAGGAAAAAAAATTAATTTTATCAATTAAATTTTCTTTTTAATTGATTACTTCCAATTCAAATTTTGATTCATTTTTTAGGTTTTTTTTCAAAGCATTAAGATTTGATTGACCTATGCTGAACAAAATAGACAAAAGAATCATTTTTTGGGGGTTTAATTTAAATAGATCAATGACTGTAATAAAATCAAAACTATGCGAGGAAATATCTTTTTTTGCCGATAGTTTAAATTTTTCAGCTGAATAAAATTTAAGCCGAGACAAGTTTTCTTGATTAGCCTTGTGAGCATGAATAAGTGTAATAAGCTCAAAATCGTTTGTTAACAGACCATCACATTCATTCTCTATTAAGTAATGAAGTATGTCTTTTTTGTGATCATCTAATGTAGCATAACAAAACATATTTCTCGTCTTTAAATCATTAAATAGATCCTTTTTGATTTCATACTTGATACTTTGTTTTGAAAAACTAGGTTCAATCCAGTTACTCATTCGTGGTGACCCTTCTGAATTGAATATTCGGTAGGCTTTTTTTCTAGTATCTACTTGTTTTCTTTTCCATGTGTCAATATTTTCCGGAGCACCATTGAAAAAAATTACAATTTCTAAATGTTTATGAACACATGCAGCTTTAAGGTCGGAATAAAAACAATTTAAGTGCTTCCATTGACCACCAGATTGCCAGTCCGGGTAGCAACCACCAGTTAATCTACTCATACAACTATCCGAATCGATAACCAAACGTAAGGGACATGATTGATTTTTGGATATTTTGGAGAAATCCACTAAATCACTGAAATACAATACTCTCTTTTCAAAATATTCTAAAACTAATTCATTTGACAGCATTTCAGTATTTTCTAAATTAAATTTAATTAAAAATTTATTTTTTAAATCTAATTTTGTAAAGTATCCTTTCTTTTTCATTTTAATTTTTCATAAAATTTTTTTTGATAGTATAGAGCAATGCATAATTTTTTTTGTTTACAGAATAAAGATTAAATATTCTCTATTTTTTAAAGAAGAAACGAATCTTAATATTTGAAAAACATAGAAAATTAAAAAATAATTTAATTTAATGTCTATGCATTTAAGAAAATAAAAAAATATCAGAGAATAAATAATTTAGGTATAAGTGTATCCTGTTAACCTAAATTTGATTATCTATGTTAATATAGATAAATATGTGTGCGAAGATACATCAAAATGTATTCAAGAATAGATTATCTATGCGAATATAGATTTTTTCTTTTTTTTTAAAACAAAATATAGTTAAATTTTTAAAATATCTATTCGAAAATAGAAAAGCATAGTAATTTTTTTTCAATTTTGTATCATTTTGTATATTTGTTAATATGTATGCGAACATAGATGTGGTGTATGTGAGCATAGATTGGATGTATACGCACATAGATTGGGTGTATATGAGCATAGATGGGAGTTTTAAAGCATATGATCTTTTTAAATAAATTTTAAAACAATTTTTTTTTATAAATTTTATTTGAGATATTAAATGGAAAAATTCAAAATACCAAAATTACAAAATAAACATAAAAAAAACAACAAAAAAAATTAATCTTTTTATTAATTAAATCCAAAATACTAGCAATAGTTAAAAATATAATTCTTGATTCTTTTCGGCTTATATTGTTTAATCCGGGTATAGCCGACAATTCATTAAAACGTTCATAATTTATCATCTGAACTTTTAGTTGATTATTTGACAAGCTTGAGTACTCAATAAGCCTATCAACATTCGACGTAATGCTCGTTACAATACTAACTTTGATTTTTTTCTCATCTTGTTTTATTTTATTTGCAATGTAATGATCTCTCTTTAATTCTAATTTATTTATTTATTTATTTATTTGAATTTAATTAACCTCCTTCAGGAGAAGTAAAAATAAAAATATAATAAAAGAGTTCAAAAAAAAAATTTATATATATAAAAATATTTGAAAATATTACAGTTGTATGAAAATGAAAAGGAAGATAGTTTCAATTGAACTTTTTGAACTTAATAGTTTTACAAATATCAATTCTCCGCTCACATCATTGATTGACCTGAACCATTATTCAGCTAGATGAAATTTTAAAAGCTCGTTCGGTGTTCCTCTTGATGCTCTTATTATTTTTTGTTTTGCAACATTCCATAGACATTTAATCAATTGAGTGTGTCTACCGGTTGACGGATTAACAAAATTTTTTGAATGATTAACTGTATAGTGCTTGTATCCATGATTTTTTAGTTGATTTTACGAGCTCAATTCGTCCGAAACGATCTCTGTTCCAGGTTTACAATTTTGTTTGATAATTGACAGCAAAGTTCCTGCATCACGTTTATCAACAACAAACATTCGAACTTCTTTTGGTATTTTGCAAGTACTGTGAATGCCAGATTGGGTGAATAAATTGGTCTGGTAGTTTTACTTAAATTTAATAAATTTAAAATCAACTATGTGGAATCAAGAATTTATCAATATTTTCCTTTCGTATTTATAAAAAAGTTATTTAAAAATATGTAAAAAAAGTTATCTAAAAATAGCTTATTTAAAAAAAATTGGCAATTGGATGTTAAAGTGGGGCGTCTACGTGCGCCACTACTTGGAGACTCAAGTCTCCCACAGCATTGTATACTACTACTACTAAGCATTTATCAATATTTTCCTTTCGTTTAAAATTAATATAATGATAATTTAAAACATTTTAAGATATTTTAAATCCTCCAAGTATTGAAAATTATTTTTTTTTTTAGAAATTTTTAAGTATTTTGATTTAATTTTGAAAAAAAAATTTATTTCAGATTAAATTTTTTTCGAAGCTTCAGTTTAATTTGGTCAAATGTGTAAATCAATTCATTGCCGATATATTTGACGAGAATGTATTATAATCATGTCAAATAAGGAAATTTATTAAAATCATATAAAGGTAAAATTTTACATCAGAAATATTGATTTAAAAATAGAGATAAAAGGAGAAGAATGCTTTTTAGGATATTTCATTTTTTGAATAAAGCAATATTTTAGTCTTGAATCAAAAAAAGTATTTACTTTAAATATAATAATTAAAATAACTATAAATAGATTTGGTTAATTTAATTTATCTAAATTTTTATATAAATATTAATCTTAATAGACAAATTACTCTCTTGATACTTATTAAAAAAAATATTTCTTTAAATAAATAATTCATATAAAAGGATAATTATTATTATTATTTATTTCAATGAACGCCTTTATGGCGATGTTAAAAACAAAAAAATAAATGAGATAAAATATTTCTTCAAATAAATAATTCATAGAAAAGGATAATGCTGTATATAATCGCTCAAATTATTATTCCTTTGCCGAAAATAAAAAGTTATAGATTTTGATATATATTTTAAAAACAAAAATAACAAAAAATTGATTTTGTTCATAGAAAATGTCTATTTCCACTTTTAAAACACAAATTGAAAATTTCTTGCATCCAATTAAAATTATTCGGTAAGCAGATAACCAGACAAAATCTAATATTTAATGAATGTGTGCAGCATGCCAAAAAGTTGTAAAACGCTTCAATTTGAAAATAAAAATAAATGTGCCTAGTTTGTTTTGAAAATAAACACTATCGACTTCCGTTCCAGTTTAAAATAAAATGAAAGTCAATTTGTGGTTATAAAAATCAAAAATCAAATCAATTTTTAAGTAAAATTTATATTCAAGCACTAAAAAATAAATTTTCAATTTTTTTTTATTAAAAAAAATCATTCCTAAACATGCATTTGTCTTTATCAAAGTTTGGTATAGTTAAAAATTTTAAAAAACGTTAAATATAAAATAAAACTGAAGTTTATACAAAAATAAGATTTTCTTTCTACTTAGAAATATTCACCTCAGATGAAAATTAGATATTGGCCCATTTTTAATTAGCAAAACAGATAAAAATATTTGAAATTATGTGGAATTTAAAGATAAAAATATTTAGATAAAAGAATCATTCGGTGATTTATTTAGTATAATTTTTTATTATTTTACATACATATATATATATATAATATTTATATTTATTTTGCTAATTTGGTTATCTGGCCATCTGCAAGAGGAATTAAATTTCGGACTTAAAGAAAAAAACTAGGGATGTCTATGCAAAGTAATCATTAGCATAGATTTAAATCCAGCTAAGTTAGAAAATAATAATAGGCTTTGTTCAATGAATTTAGTAGTCTAAGCAAAACATTCTAAAAGCTTGGATTCGTTTCTGATAATTATTTTTTAAAATAAAACACATATTTTTTTTTATCACGTAAACAAATTTTCTTGTGGCTATAAACAGCCTCGTAAAGCAAAGCTAAATTTTGTTTATTAATCCATTGATTTATTTATCTATCATTAGTAAATCAGTTGAATATAGGCTTTTCGATATTAGCAAAAATTCAATTGATTAAATGTTTAAATTTTTAATTAAATTAAGAAAAATAATAATCTAGATGTTTTAATTTAAAATAGAGCTTGTGTCAATCACCGAGCAAGGATGCTTTCTTTCACCATACAGCTTATCAAACAATAGAGATAAGAAATCTGCTAACAAAATAATTGCACATTGGATCCATTTAAACAAAAGCAATTAAATATTGACTGCCAATACCGTAGAAGATAAATGACTATCGAACTTTTGGATCAAATTGTCTGTTATAAATCAAGCTTTGCTACTTTAGAATCAATCACGCATTACAGTTTAGTTAACCTCAATATTTCGAAGTGATTAATTGAGTTTTTCGGACTGGTAATAGCAAAAATATCCAATAGTCTAGCCGAGTGTTCCAGTTTTATCTTTTTTTATTTAGAAAAAAATCCAATTTATTTTCTAAGCTCACATAAGACTCGATGGTTAAACCTGAGTTGTTTATATAATTTGAATCTTTAATTAGGAAATACTTGAAATACAAGCTTTTCGGCTTGCTCCCTAGAGATTTCTAGTCAAAAGAAAATAATTGAAACTACTCTCTATTTTCGATTAACCAAGAATTATGAATATTTTAATTAATAAATTAAACTTTTCTTTATCCTTGTTGTGGCAGAGTTTCCAATAAAAGGAATATTTAACTGTTCCATATTTTCACCTTCCTCGACTTAAATTTAGTTTTAATTCGCATGTAAATAAATATATTATGCAAAGAATAGATAAATTAGTTGAATGAAATGAAATTTTAGAAAATGTGATATCGTGAGTTAGGTGTCAGATGCCTGCTAGCAAGTCATATAAATCCGCTGGCTATTGATTAAAAAAGATAACTAGAGCAACGGGTTCGGCATGTTGTCTTGATAAATATCAGACCAGACAAAGTAACTCGGCTTCTCAAGATCTTATATTAACAAGTGAAATATTTATCTTTTAAATAAAGCTCGTTTTAAATACCAAATTTTTCTAGAATAAAAATTTTCATTTAAAGCTTAGTTTTTATTTGTTTGAAGGAACTTAGAGCTTAATTGAGCATAAGATTGAATTATTCTTTTAGTTTTAATATTATTTATTTATACCAGATATTTCCTTTTATAAAATATGATTTTAACTTTTAAAATTTGTTAATGTTAAAAGCTATTAAATTATTTGTTTATTATTTTATTTTAAGTTTATTTTTTTCTTTTGAATTTTTTTTTTTTAAACTAAATTGATATAGTTAATTTCAAAAAAAGTTTTAAAAAATAAATTTAGTTTTCTAATAAAAAAGCTGAAATATAATATCAAATTAATTAAAAAAAATAAAAGTCAGACTTAAAAAAATAAAAAAAATTTCTTGTCTAGTCAACTAGCATTATAGCATATCTCTTTTAGTCTAAATAGCTAGTGAGAAAAAATAAAGAGGTGACATCATCATCAAAAGCAGCTTCAGAAAGTACTGTTAAATATCCAGTTCTTATGAGTCTCTCACAGCAGCTTATTTATCATTATCATTATTGTTTTTATATTCTTGCATTGACTTAAAAAAATATTTAAAAATAAAAATTGGTCACATTACTAATAATTTTATTCAAATAATCTTAAGTTACAAGTAAGCACGTATCGTTTGCGAAAAATTTTGCATTTTGGAATTAGATGAAAAATAACTAGCAATATATTTGCTTTTATTCTTAGGCTTTGTTATCTAATAATTGACATGTTGAATTCAGATATTACTCAAGATATTACATTTTTATATAATACTTAGAACAAATTTTGTGCTATTTTTTGAGCATTTTTTTTTTACTTTTATGACATAGGTGTACAGTATATTGCTTATTGTGTTCAATTAACGAGTCCTAAAAACTTTGCTCTTTTTAGAAAACCACTTAATCATCCCGCCATTTTGGCTTTTATTGATATTATATAAGATGAAACAGTTAAGCCAATTAGAGAGGCAAATAATGCTTTTATGGAATCGAAAATTTTTTTTTGTTGAACAACTTTAGGCTAGCATCAGGCACTCAGGCCAAATTAACTGCTTGGCTTAGCTGATTTATTCATTGCTAAAATATTTCTGAATAGTTTATTCGTTGTAATAAATATTTGTTGTTTAGCACAATTATAAAATTATTTTTCTTAAAAGCATAGATAGAGTAAAAAGATGCCTGAAAATATGAATAGATAATAATGATAAATTATTTAATCGGCTTGTACATAGATAAACTCTAGTTTAGGTAAACGGACACAAATTTAAAGATAAGCAACTCATTGAATAAATTAACTCGGAACATCAATTACTAGGTCTGTTAACTAGTTTAGATTTTTGCAAGCATCTCTCTTTTAGTCTATACAACTCAAATTTTTTTCTTTTTTTTTATTGTTCAATTTAAATCAATCTCAATTAGGCAAAGCGTCCAGACCAGGGCTACCTCTAGGTAATAAAAATCAAATAATCACTACCAGATGATTAAAAATATCAATAAAAATCTAAGCCATTTAAATATAAATAATTCAATTCTTGGAGCAATTGCTTTTAAGAAATTGATATATGAGCCTTTTATTCAGCACCTAATTAGCCTAGAATAAATTTTTGTAAAAACTTTTTATTTTAGATAATATATAAATTTAGCCGAGCTATTTTGTTTAAAGATATGAATTAAGATTTGTTAGCTATGGTATGATGTCTTTTAATAGTAATATACGAAACAAGATAAACGCTTTGAACAGCAATGCAAAAGCGAATAGTGTGTCGAGCAAGCCTAATATAAAAGTATCAAATTCAATTAGTGAAAAAATAAAAAAGTTGTCTTCGTCGAACGAATCAACACCAGTTATAGGAAATATAAAAAAAACCTTCAGCGAAGAGAAACAATTAAAAGATGTCAAAAATCAATCTTCTAGTATTAAAACTAGAGATGATATAATAAATGACGCAGAAAAGAGTGCGCCTGAAGCAACCGAGCCAATAGCTTTGGCCAAGAACGATTCAAATCAAGACGAGTTAACATGCGAGAAGAATGTTCAAAATTCAAATGAGGACTTAAATGGTAAATTTATTTTTATGAAATACCATATTTTTGCTTGAGTTTAAATCAGTCAGATTGATTTCAAAAAAAATTATTTTATTTATTAGTCATTATTCTAAGCTTAAATATTTTTTCATATCCAAGTTATTTTTCGAACAAAAAATAATTGAAATTCAATTATGAAAATTAAATATGCAATATTCTTATCATTTAAGTGAGTGATTTTGATTTTTTCTTATTCAATATTAAACAATAATTATTTTCATGCATAACATAATGAAATAATAAATCGAAGAACAATTGTTTGTATGAATTTAATAATTGATTTTTTTTGAAAATCAAGATCACAAAAAAAGTATTATTATCTTTTAAAAGTTAAATTAATTTTAAACAATTTTTTTTAGTTTTGTAAATGATAGGATTAGAGGAGTTAGAAAATATGTCTAAAAATAAAACTAATCTCATCTCATTTTGTTGAATTTATCCTAAAATGCTAGTTTAAAAATTTATATTCGAGTAATTTAAGTGCGAATAAAACTAAGAATCAAAAACCATTTGAGTCAATGAAAAAACTAGATAAAGTTATTTCGTTTAAGACTTGAAGCACCAAAAATTTTCTTAGACGCCATATATTTTCAATTTGATTACTTTTTTTAAACAGCAAACTTATAATCTACATAATAATTGTGCTAAGATTTAATTGAACATTTTTTAGAAATGTAAATTAATCTAACTTTGATTTGACTATTAATTTTAAGCGTTTCGATCAAATTTGAAAGACTTTTAAATATTGTTGTTAAAAAACACCCGATAATAATCCGACATAAGGCTGAAAGGAGTTATAAGCAATTAAATTGATTTATTTATTTAATTTATAATTTAGAGGGAGTAGTTCCTCTTGGTAGCTCCGAACGGCGTAGTGCCTTTTTTTCAGCCAGCCTACTACGAATGTTTTGCAATTTATTATTATTATTGTTAATTTCAGCCTCATAGGCAATTTAAAATTGAATAAAAAAGTAAAAA
>VANL01001218.1:0-15949 GCA_006352455.1 Brachionus sp. 'Tiscar' | reverse complement strand
GTATTGGCTATTAGTCTTATTTCTTTTAGGTATGTCATTTATGAAAATGCTGAAAAGAAGCGGACTAATTACTGATCTTTGTGGAACCCCTGCTTTAATTGAGTATTGGTCACTCAAATGTCCGTAAATAAGATAAGGAGGAAGATTAGTTTTAATTAGCTAATAAAATAGTCCTTCATGTCAAACTCTTTCAAAAGCTTCAGAAATTTCGAAATACAAACTGCAGAATTTTTTTTTTTCTATTAAAAGATTCTACTACTTTTTGTATAAGAAAGTAATTACTTTTTGTATAAGAAAGAAAGTAAGTAATTTTAATTAGTTTTTTTTTAAATTGAGAGCGCCCTAAATCAATTGCTCGTAAAATTTTCTCGAAAGTATTTATCTTTCAATAAATATCTAAAAAATCTTAAGAATTTTTAATATTTAAAATATTTAAAAAAATTTAATTAGATTTAATATTTTCAATACACTAAATGCTTTATTATTGACCAATCTTTTTTTTAGTCATCATTTTTAAATTTTCAATTGTCTCCTACACAATATTTTTGCAATTCAGTCTTTATTATTTTACAAAACATTTCTCAAATATCTTTTTTTTATCTCATTTCTTCCTTGTGACTTGGGTCTCCAAAGTCGAGTGGTATTTTTGTAGCTCTCTAATGCACACTTTTAATTGATAGAATAAATTCTAGAAATAAAAGTTATGGAAAATAAATCGAAATTGTTTATGATTTTTGTTTTAATTGTTTTCATAAGCCTTTTTTATTTTAATAGTTTTTTAACAATTAATAAACAAATCGATTCAGTTTATGATGTTGAATTAGAATGGAAAGAAGATGAAAATGACAGAATTTGTCAATGGATCAGCATAGACAGAGATTACTTTTTCAAAAGATCATCAACATTTTTTTTCAATGACGCTAATTTGTTAACATTTACATATTTTGCCAAAGCTAAAGCTAGTCTCAATCTTGTATTTATTTTTAATTTTCATTTAAAAAATAATGAAATAATCACAAAAGAAATAACAAATATTACTCGATCTGTAGGCAAGCGAAAAAATTTCGGCATATCCTACATTTATTATAGGTTCGATAACAAAACTTATTTAAGAATTAAAGACAAAATAGAAAAATTCGAAATTAAAATAAAAGATCTTAGTACAAAAAAAGCTACCAAGGAATTAATTCAAGTAAGAGTGAAGAATATTTTTCAAACTAACAAAAAAGGAGTTTTTTTGTGCTCAAAATGCATGTACAACACAAGAATTGAAGATTTTCACTCAGTTAAATGGTGGATAGATATGAAAAAAAAAATTGGCTACACAAAAATAAGCTTTTGTAACAATTCAATTGAAAATCATGAAAAATATACTCAATTGTTTGATGACTACAAGGATTTTGTTGAACTTGAACAATTTAATTGCCTTCCAAATCTATACGACAATTCAACCAAATATTTTCTTTCATATTCAGAATTTTCAAAATTAGACAGCGGCCTAGCTTATCATATATTTGATTCTGTATTCATCTTCTTCATGAATGAATGCTATTGGGCTAACATGGACAAGTATAAGTATGTCAGTGTTATGGATAGAGATGAAATTGTTTTTCCTAGAAATTTAAAATTAAAAAAAAACTCCGATATTAGAGAATTTGTTACTGCATCGAACAATCCAACAGTAGACTCTATTTTCAACGATTTAAATTGTCAATATGAAGAGAATAACATGGAAAAGTATTTAGATTCACTAGCAGTTCAAATTGGTAAAAAGACAAACAGCTCTTTTTATTTTAAAAATGGAATTAAATTTCCTAATGAATTATTTATGACAATGTTTGAATCGATTGAGTTATATTTTAATCAATCTGTGAGAAAAAGAGAACAAAAGCATAAAATAGAAGCAATTTATGATAAGAAAAACAATAAGAAATTTATCATTACAATATCAGGTGCCAATGAGTTCGATTATTCACTAAAACTGCTAGAATTACATCGTAAAGTTATAAAACCCTATTATGAAGAAAACAAAGATAAATTATTCATTGATAAGTATAGTAGTTTTTATACTGTTGTTGGATCATCTGTGCATTGGGTTTTTGGCAAAACAATTCATAATACAAATAGGTCACTAGCAACAGAGATTCACTTTAATACCATGCAAATAGATTCATCTACGTTGAAGATCGTACATGGTAGAGATGTTGCTGCTGTTAATGATAATTTAGGTCATCTGTCTCATTTTAAAAAAGGGCTAAGAATGAAACCGATTCCATTGTCACAAATTATACCTGATCTTAACTATATTAATTGCTATTATAGACCATTGATAAATAATTATTTAAATTAAATTATTTTCTCAATTTAGCATATTGAGTAAAATAAATAAAAACCTTGTTTTATTCAAACAATTTCACGCATTTTTTTAAATTGATATTTTTTTAAATTGATCACACTCTAACTCACACATCAATTTTCAATGGGCAATTTTTTGGGTGAAAAATTTGTGAAAAAATTCTAAAATTTTTCCTTGTAAAAATTAAATAAAAAAAAAAAAAATATTTAGGAAAAATATTTCAAGTAAAATTTTTTAGCTTGGATTCTCAAATTTAATCATAGAATAGTTGGTTAAGTACTTGAGAATAATTCAACTTTTTATAAAGGATCCTGGTTAAATCCCCTTTAAATACTGATTTTTCAAATTCCAACTGATGGAATTATTTCGATATTAATTAATTAATAATTAAAATTTAAAAAATTTGTGCAAGATGAAATTCTAAAAGAATATTTATTTTTTATTAATGGACTGAAGATTAAATCTAAGATGAAATAAATATTGCCATTCGAATTTTTGAAAATTAGTTTTTTTTTTAATTAAGCTTATGTATTATTAGTTCATCATGCTTCATCATGCTTTGTATAGATAATACTGTATTATCGATACAAAGCATGATGAATCACAATTTTTTTGATGATTTTAAAGCAGAGTTGTTTAAAAGTCCCAAAAAAATGTCCGGACTTTTTTTAAAAATTTTTTTAAAAAGTTTATTAAAGTCTAAAAGATTATTTTGGAAATATAAATTTGATAATTGTGTTCCATAACTTGGATAAAAAATAGATAAGAGTTAACAAAGGTGTTTGGTTTGATACTTAAATTTAGAGTGCAATCAAAAGAGACAAAGCTAAATTTTTCGATTTTTCAAATTTTATTTTTTCCTGTTTAAGCATTACTAAATTAACATTTAAATGCGCTTAATTTTTTTAAATTTATTATATGTGTAGACCGCCCTGGATTCTGAATTTAACTCGGACTAAAAAAAAATTAAAGAAAAAAAGTCCCGAGTTGGACTTGACTTGAGACTTGGGACTTTTAAAAAGCTCTGTTTTAAAGTCATGTTTTTCCAAGTTTTAAATTTATTATCTTAAGCCGAAGAAAAGCTTATAAATATTCAAATATTTATTAATTTGTTTATTTATAAAATCTTCATAAATATTTTTATCAAACTTAATTTAAAAAAAACAAATAACTTTTTGATATGTCTGTTCACGCATTCAAATTCAAAGTTATGGAAAACCAGACTGATTACCTTTTGGAACGTAGAATTAATAAGTTTTGTGGCTCAGTTCATGTTGTAAAAATAAATAAAATTCAATCAAATAAAATTAAAGAAAATAAAGTGATACTTTTATGGGCAACAACATGCCGAGAAATGCTGGATATTACTCAAATGACAATTCTACTTTTCCGGATAGGGTCCGATTTGCTGAAAAGAGAAGTTCCCAAAGAAGGTGCTTGTTTGGATAGCAATATCTGATCGAAGTATGTCTCAGCCTCTTTTTCGACCATCAAAGTCGGTTGCCATAAATTCGAGCATCTATATGGACGAATGCTTTAATAAACGACTGCTCCCATTTATACATGAGTATCATCAAGACCTTTACTACGTTTTTTGGCCTGACTTAGCATCTGATCACTATTCTATGGAGAGTACAACATGGATGAACCAAAATGTAAATTATGTGACCAAAGATATCAACCCGCCAAATGTCCCTCAAGCGCGTCCAATCGAAAATTTTTGGGGTTGTTTGAGTGAAAAAGTATACAATGGAGGTTGGCAAGCCTCAACAGAGCAACAGCTGATTAACCGCATTAAATTGAAGTAGAAGGAATTTGACTTAAATTTTGTGAAATCCCTTATGACTGGACTGAAAGCAAAACTAGGAAAATTTGAAGATGGAGTTTTTTCATTATTTAAAAATCATAATTCTATTAAAAAATAAAATTTTTACACCATTAAATAAACCAGAACTTAATATCATTTTAAAATTTTTAAGATATTCGCTCATAATTTTTGTCTATTTACTTATGCATAACCCGTTAAATGCACTAAGTTTAGTGCATAAACGGCTAAATCGTCTTAAGAAATGTCATTTTTTAACACTCAAACACCGGAGGAGTTTTTTCGGAGCTTTTTACTTTATCTTTAATTTGTATTTGCTTAAATAAACATTACCCATTTTTTAAAATTTTATTTCAAATCAGATATTTAAAATCAAAAAATATTTAAGTTAATTTATATTTTTGCAAAATATGCTTATTTTCATGGAAAAAAAATAAAAAATAAAAAGTAACTCAAGGGGTCCAAAAAACCCCTCCGGGTTTTGAGTGTTAAGATCAAATCAAACAATTAATTATTTAAAATATTTGTAACAGAATAAATACCTGTGTAATGGTTAACAACATTCAATAAAAAGACGATATAAAAGGAGCTATTAAATTAATTATCGGATGCTGTTTTTTTTTGGTTTCAAACTAAACTATTTTATTTTATTTTAATTATAATTTTTTATTTCTTTTTAACATCGCCTATAAGGCGTTCATTGAATAAATAATAATAATAATAATAATAATAAAAGTAGCCACATCAAAATATGAACAAAAAACAAGTTTTCAAGGAACCTACTTGGTTGGTTTTTGAAAATATTCCAATTAAATAATCTATGATAATAAAACAAAAAAATCCTGTTTTTTTTGTTTGTTTTAAAAAAGAGTATTTTATATTATATATATATAAACAATTTAGAAAAATTAAAAATATTTTTTTAATAAGAAATTTAATTTTTCTACATTTTTTTGGAACAGAATTTTTAAATTGCATGATATTTAATTTTGTTAATGTTAGTATGTTTATGTATTTTAAAATAGATTACTCTTTAAATTTAGGATTTAAGAACTTTTAGCAAAATTATTTCTTAAATATTTTTAAAAAAGTCCAAAACGGCAAAAAATTTTGTCTTAAGAACTTGCAAGATAACTTGGAAATTATGTTGCTATAACTGGGGCTAAAATTGATTATATAGGGGAAATTGTCCTTTACGTAAACACAAATTTCAAATCAATACTGTATATTTAATCTTAAGAAGTGAATATAGATTAAGATAACAAATGAATATGTGAATAAAAAATATATATATTTTTTCTAAATACTTTTTTGACTAATAGAACAAATAAAATATTTAAATAAATAAAAAAATCATAGGCTACTTTGATAGTGACACATTTGGAATAAAATTCTTAAACTAGTTTAAATTTTCAAAAAATAAAAAACAATTTATCATTTTGACTTGACCTCTATATAAAAAAATTATTAGATAATTGAAATTAACCTGGTTAATAACTAGCTATATAATAAACTTCAAAATAAATAAAAGAGGAAACAATTTTAAAAATGATTCATTTTATCTTTTTGATCACATTAGCTATAGGAGCAAGCCTAGTTGATTCGCAATATGAGTACGCCATGAGTCCAAACACATATAATGCTCCCTATGGCTACCAAGAATATGCTGCTGGCTACGATCCCTACTCATATTCGAAAACATACGAATATGGAAAAACCTACTCTAAACCATATTATGACAACTATGATAACAATAACTATAAGCAGGATAATTACTATCAACCTGATCAATATTATAATTCCTATAAAGAAGACAAGTCATACAAAGACGATTATAAAGAGGAAAAATATGACAAATCATACAAGGACGACTATAAAGGAGAAAAGTACGACAAGTCTTATAAAACTGAAAAGTATTCCAAAGAAAAAGATTATAAAAGTTCATGTGAAGGCGGTAAGTGTAAGCCCAAAAAGTGCAATGATGATTATGACTGTGAAAAAAGTGGCTATAAGAAATATTATTGCTATAAGAGTAAGAAGTATAGTGATAGTCATAGTCACAGTCATAGTCATAGTCACGAGCACCATCACAAACATCACCACAAACACAAACACCACAAGCATCACCATAAACATCATCATAAACACCATCATCATAGTCATTCACATGAGCATGATTACAAGGGTACGTGTATGCGCAAGAAGACATATGGAAACAAATGTAGTAAGAATTATCATTGTTCTTCAAAAAAATGCAGTAATAGTAAATGCTCTTAAATATATTCTTATATAAATAAATAGTTGTATTGGCATTGTTAATTTTTCAAATTATTCACAATGATAAGAAAAGTATTGAGAACTTAAAATTTTAATCTTTTAATTATGAGTGATCTTTTAATTTTGATTTAAAAAAATTAAATAATATGATTATCAGACTATTGAAGGTTAAAAATTATTTCTTATTTTTGCCAAAAAACTAATCTAACACCTGAAAGCCTGAGGGTTTTTTTACAGCCTTTTTTTTTTTTTAAATTTAAACTTGAATATTATCTCTTATGAATTAAAAAATCACTCAAAAAAATTAATAATAAACTTTTAATATTTAAATTATTTTTTATCTTTTAAATAAATTTTATTTAATTAAATTTTAATTTGAAATTTTTGTAATTAATCGGCCAGGCTTTTTAAAGATTTTTTTTGTTAATTTTTTTAAGTTTTGAGTTTTTAAGTGCTTTAGAAAAATTATTTCTAATTTTTAGAAAAAAATTCTAATAATAGTAAAAAATTTAGAAATTAATTGTTAAACTATTTAATACAAAATGTATTTATTTATTTAAAAATTAGCTAAATAAATATTTTTTGAGAGTCTTTCCTAAATTTAATCAAAACTCGATAACTCGACCCTTTTTTTTCAAAATTTTAAGTCAGATTAAACAATCGAAAAATGTATTTGACGCATAAAAAAAGAAATTATAGTATTAGAAAAAAAATTATTAACAATAAATTTATTTATTAACATTTTTATAAACAAAAAAAACTAAGTAACGTATTAATATTTAGTGATTAAAGCATACAAAAATCTCGCATCTCGCATAAAAATAAACAAGCTAAGAGTAAAAAAAAACTATAGCATAAAGCAAACATAATATAATCAATATTCAAAGCTGATTTGGTCTTTGGTGATCGACCACGTCTTTTTTTAAATTAAATTTCTTCAGTATTAAAAAGCTCAACATTATCCTTACGTTTAGGTAAACGACCTCTTCTTTTTGTTGGTTCAACAGCTTCTGAATTAATAACGACCAGATAAACATGATCAACTTGGTTAAGATGATAGTTACATCAGTAACTTGAGTCATTTCAGAGCTCTTATATAAAAGTTTTGATGAAATATATTTTCTTTCTAGTAAATCTATTTGTTTCTCTCCTTTAGGCTGAATAGCGAATCGCTTTAGAACGTTCGGGTAAATCGGAAAAGATTTTTATGCTTTAATAAAAGAAAATATGCGATAAAAATTAAAAAATCTTAACTTTTTATTTGTTATGCTATGGTTAAATTTTTTATGCTTTATTATTTTGTTTTAAGCGTCAAAACCCTTCGTCCTTAAAAAATATTATACAAAATTTATTTATTTAGATAACTTTTTTTTTAAACTGAAATAACAAAAATAAATTCTAAAGAATTAAATTTTAAAAAATTGATCATATACTTTCTTGTAATTTTACTACTGGCTTTTCTTGTTTCTTTTATTCACTACAACAATAAACCTTCCTTGTGTATCTTATAGTGGTCTATTCGATTATGTAAAGAAAAGCTAATTCTCATTGTATAATGTGACCGAGTCATACAAAATTTGATCAAACTTGTGATAAAGATTATAATAAAACTATTATTGACCACACAATTTACAAGAAAAAATCCAGAGTTATTTAAAAGTCCCAAATAAAGTCCAAGTCCGGATTTTTTACTACTTAATTTAATGTATTACTTAATTTTTTTTTCAAAAAAAATTGTTTAATTTATAAAAATTTTAAAGATAAAAGATTTTGACTCGGGCTTTTTAAAAAAATAAATCAAGTCTTGACTTGGGACTTGTGACTTTTAAACAACTCTGGAAAAATCCTAGAAAAAATTTTAAAAAAAGATGAATTAACATTTCTATAAGTACAAAAAAAAATACATTAATGTTGAAAAAAAATCCTTTGATGTGAAAGCATCTTCTAATGAAGCTGAATTATTTATTGGATCATTGCAAAATCCAGGAATAAGTTCAGTTAAAGAATATGTTTGTCATGAGTCTTATACAAATGAGTCTTATACAAGTCAATGACTTAAAATTTTTTTAATACATATCTAAAAACAATAAAAAACAATTTTTTGATTTTAATACTAAAAAAGAAATACATTCTTCTAATTATTTGTAGTCATTGACTTAGACTTAAAACTGTGACTTAAAAACAAGTCTGGAAAAAACCCATATATTAAAATGTCTTTAAAAATCAATTTAAAAAAAAATTAATTCTCTTGTTCAAAAATAATTGATTTTAATCAATATGCAAATATTTTATTAATTCAAAATAAACGTTTTTTAACTTTGATTATTTGAACACAAAAACCATCGCGTCGTTTTTTGTTTTTTTTTTATAAAAAAAAGGTTTATATTATAAAATTTAAGTAAAATTTAAAACAAACCAAAAAATTTATTAATAAATAAACTTTTTTTTTTATTATTTAATTAACTAAACTTCCAGATTTTCTAGCTCTTCATCTAAATCCTGAAGATCGTCGGCATTGAACAGCGATTCGTCTATTTCAACACCTGCCGCATCATCACCACCACCAGTGTCGCCTCCACCACAAGCCATGGCCAATTTTCCATCTTCTTCACTTTCTCTATCAGCCATAGTCTTTAAATAATCAAACCTATCATCAGTAGCCAATGTGCCAGTATTGTCAGCTTCTTTGGCCTGCAAAGCAAAAAAATCTGCATTTATTTCGCGTACCATTATTTTTTCAGCACTTTCTTCCTCATCATCGACCCTCTGTCTGTAATCTACATCTTCACCATAGTCCTCCTCATTTTGAATCATGTCCGGATTGAAGGTAAATATATCTCGACCAGTGAGACCATTCACAAAGCCCAGTTTAAAATCGGCCTTTTTCTTGTCATCCGCTTTTTTTTTCTCGTCTTTTTTCTCTTGTAATTTGCGAACTTTCCATGCCAAAAATGTCTCTAATGTCACTCTAGTTACTTTATTTCCAAGACTAGCTCGTTCTTTTTCAATTAGCATTTCAAGTGAAATTTTATCGCCTTCTTCCTTCTTTTTTTCGTCGCTTTTGAGCGTAAAACCAGGCGGCAATGCATGTCTGTACATGCATCCCTCTCCATTTGGACAATTCCAAAACCAACCGTAAGTTTTTTTCTCCACAGCTTCTATGAAATATTTACACACAATTTGTGTTTGATTTTTTCGCTTGTTTTCCTCGCCGTGTCGCTTGTTAACTACATCTTCCAATTGAGCATCGTCCCAGCTCTCCATGCCGTTTTCTCGCGAGTCTTCATATATGTTGCGTTTTTCGGCCTTTCGCTCAACAGACAAATCGTGAGAAAATTTACATTTATCGCCTTTTTGACACAGGCCTTGCTTGAAATATACACACACCACCGACTTTGGATCGACGCCTTTGGCAACTACTTGTGGCGGAAGGACCGGCTTGAATAGTGCGGCTAGCTCGTCTTTTTTTCGCTTTTCTTCGGCTTTTTTGCGCTCTTTCTCCTCGGCATCCAAGTTGTCGCGCGGATTTTGCTGAAATTTGTTCTGCACTTGCTTCTGAACTTGGGCTATGAACTTCTGCTGCTTGGCGCCCTTTTTGTTCTTTAGACCGAAGGTTTTGTCTTCGATTATCTTGGTCTTAACCTTTTCCTGGTTTTTTTTGCTAGGCTGCTGCTTTGGCGGCATTTTCAACTTCAAATTGGTCTAAAAATTTCAAATTTTAACTAACCAGAGCTTAATTATTTATATGCTTAAAAAGGGGAAAAAATTTTCTTTTCCTTATTTTGTAATTGCATTTAATTTAGCAATTAATTTGAATTTTTTTTTACTAAATTTGCATACAAGCTAAACAATCTATACGTTTAGTTAAAACTTAAGTTAGGTTTTATTTGAGAGGTAAATTTTGCACCAAGCTCGGTGAAGGATCTGAACACAGTTTAAAAGCGAATTTAAGTCGAAAATTATTTTTGCACAAATTTTAAAAAATTAAAATTTTTATTTAAAAATTTTTATTTTTCAAATAAAATATTTTATTCTAGACAAATAAATATTTAGACTTGAGAAATTTTTTATAATAATTATCATAAGAATAATATAAAAATAAAAGAAGAAAGCCTGAATAGTAATTGATTCTGAAGTGCTTTGGACGAATAATTAAAAAATAATAATAAATTTGTTTGTTAATAAAAAATGAGTTAACCTATATCAAAGGAAAGCATTTTAGAAGATCCAACTAACTAAGATTGATCTGAAGTTCTCAAACCTATAAAAATATAAAGACATTAGTATCACTTAGGACTATCAAAAATGTCTTTATTTGTTTTTCCATTGGATAAATGTTCGATAGCTAGTTCTCTCAATAAAAATGAACTCCGTTGTTAATTTTTTGTTAATTTTTTTAAAAAAATTATTAAAAATTGTAAAGAAAAAGATTATTTCAAAATAAAGTGGATTTCATGTAAAAGAGTAGAATAAATTTTAAAAATATTTATTTTTTTTATTAAGGTGAATCAAATTTATAAAAGTTTTTAAAATTTGGTGTAAATATCATCGTAATCAAGGACAAATGAAATTCCTTCCGTCCCAGGTAGTTAAAATGGATTTTTAAGTCCGGACTTGGTCTTTTTTTTGGGACTTTTAAAAAACTCTGAACAAAAACTTTGATCAAAGCACTATAATTGGAGTCAAAAATTTAATATTTATTTAAAAAATAATTTAGGAAAAGCTTTTCCAGGGTAGTTCCAAATGGCAGAGCCTTTTTTTCAGCCCACATGGTTGAAATATGATTAAATTAAAATATATATTAATTATATGTGTACAATTAGAGTAGAAAAATTAATATTTATACAATATAGAATTAAATTTCTGCTAAGAAATTGGTGTGTTTATGATTGAATCAAAGGGTGTTTGGCACTTTAAGTTGTTACTGTCAGAGCCCTGAAGCATAAAGTCCTGAGTCTCGAGAGCTATTAATTCGTGGCTTTGTCTGGTGGTGATAAATTTTGAAAAAAGCTTGTTTGCTCGGTCATCGATCAAGTCGATTCTTAGCTCTTTGTGGATTGTTTTGATACTTGTCCTTGTGGGAAAGTACTTGATGATTCTCAAGGCTCGATTTTCCATTTTTTTCATTTCGGCTTTTATCTTCTGAGTAGCTGATTGTAGAATTATAAAACAGTAGTCGAATAATGATCTTATGAGAGACATATATAGAATTCTGTTGATTCTAAAAGAGGATCTTCATTTAAAACTTTTAAATTTTCTGATTAGGTTTATTTTGGAAATTTGTTTTGAGTTGATAATTTTCAGATGTTCTTTGTAGTTGATTTTGGGATCTAATTTAATACCAAGAAATGTTGGATTTGAGTCGAAAGGAATTTGTGAATATGTTTTCTCATAATTTTTTCGAATACCAGCTTTGGTAAATGTTGTGTTGCAAGTTCTCTTTTCGTTAATTTTAAATCCTCATTTTTCGCAGTACTCAATTATTCTATTCACAGCCTTTTGCAGAATAATTTGAATTTCTCTTTTACTTGCCTTTGATGCCCAAATACAGAGGTCATCTGCGAACAAGGCTATTTTAACATCAGGAGGAATACTTTTAGCTATATCGCTAAAAAAAATAGTAGGAGAAAGATAAAAATAGTAGTAGAAAATAGTATATTAAATGTGGATTCCCTGAGGGAATCCTCATTTAAGTTTTCGATCCATCGGAGAAATACTGTACGAAGATTGTGTTCTTTCAATTTTGCAATTATACCACTGTGTGATATTTTGTCAAAGACTTTTTCAAGATCGAAAAAGTTAAAGCTTTTTCAAGCTGTAGTTAGTTGATTGCTGTTGAATCCATCTGTTATTGATTGGTTTAATCTCAATATGTGATCTTGGGTGCTTTTGGCTTTTTTGAAGCCCGACTGATAGGTTGGTAGAATTTTTGAGTTCTCTGCTCAGTCTTGGATCTTTTGATTTACAATTTTTTCGAGCCATTTGGCTAAGCAATTGAGGAGAGAGATAGGCCTGTAAGAGTCTATACTGTGTGGATGTTAATAGAAACACACAATAAAGTGGACCACTCAAGTAAAAAGTGCGTGTTCAAAAGCAAACAAAATACTATGAATTCTTAAACAAACGTTTGTCAAAAGAGAAAAGAACTTATGATCAAAATTATATGTCTCTATGGTCAGACCACACCCTACAGTTTGCTGTGTAAGTGTACAGTCCAAGGAAAAAAATGGATGTGAATGCCAGAAAAAGTCCCGGAACTGCCAAAAAATTTAAAGTTTAAGCTTTAACATTTTGATAAAATTACATTAATATTTACATTTTTTATTTAATTGTTAAAATATCATTATTTAAAAATATAATGCGAAATTTTCTTACTCGAGGGCAAAAGCTTTTAACAGCTTTCCAAATCTCATTGGAAGGAACTTTTTTTATGACAAGTTTTATTTCTTTTTTGAATTCGTCTAGATTTGAATACTTCTTGACTTTCATTCTAGTCACAATAGCGTCCCATAGATAAAAATCACATGGGTTCAAATCATGTGAATTTGCTGGCCAACTTTTACGAAAAATAAAATTATAAACATGGTTCTGACTATAATTTTGAGTTGTATTTGAATTTTGAGCTTTAGCTCGGTCTTGTAGGAAAATCCATTTGAACTTTCAAATAGCCATTGTTCTTCGCTTTCTGCAAATGGCAGAATCTTATTTTTATAATTTATAATTAAAAATTTGTATTCACTATTGATCCTTTTTAGAAGACAATTAAAAGATTTACTTGAAAAAATTTTGCATTCTAGTAGTAACAAAAAACATATTGGAAACTATTTTTTTATATTTTTTAAATATTAGATGATATTAAATAACTGTACAAAATTTTGTTAAATTTTGTCTACTAGCACATATTTTTTTACATGTCAAACTTTTGAACATTCTTTTTTGAACACCCGTTTGTAAGATGGGTATATAAAAATCGGCTTATATTTTTTGGGGGTGACAAATTAAATTTTTTTAAGATGACAAAAATAACTAAAAGTGGTGACTAATTTAATTTGTGTTAGCTGACTATAATAAACTGATTATTCTGACAAAAAAACTAAACGACTGACAAATTTATATATTGATTTGTCAGTCGTTAAAATGTTGGCTGACCGGTGGCTTGACCACGATTCAGTCAGTTTTTATTTAAAAAATGTGTGTGTGTTCGAAAGAGGAAAAACCTGCGTGAGTCAGTTCAAAAAAATCCTACATTTAAATTGATAAAAAAGAACGAAAATAATTCTTTTAAATTTTTTTTTAGGTATCAAATTAAAGTTTTTTTTTATGAGTTTTTATTTTAAACAGGATTTAAATTTTAGCAAGCCATTGGCAAACAAAATCTAAATAAATCTGATGCTTTGAAAATTTTTTAAGCAAAAAAAAAACAGTCAAAAAGGGGTTAAAAAAACCCATTAGGTGTTCTAGTGTTAAATAGTGAAACAAAATTTTAAATTTGAAAAAATTTATTTAAGACTATATAGAACAAGTCTAATATAAAATAAATGTTATTTTCAAAAAAATTTAGTTCAAGATAAAATATTTTAAATATTTTAAAAAAATTTCAACACCATTTCTTATTTAGATTTAAATATAAGAAGCTGACAAAATGATTCACTTAATTAAAAATGAATAGAAAAATATTTCTAATTTTTTTGATTGTTTTGATCACCTTGGTACAATCACAGAACAAATTAAATTTTGAGAGTTGTACGCAAGATCAAGAATGCAGATCTCGTAATTGTGTAAAGGGTCGATGTGCTCCATTAAAGTGTCGGAGCGACAAAGATTGCCTAGAAGCCGGACTTTTTGACCACTATTGCCGGAGAAGAGGATTTTTTCGCATTTTTAAAGCCGAATGTGTGCCTAAGCGTGGCAAGGGACAAAAATGCAGTCGGGATCGTCAATGTTTATCAAATAGGTGTATTCCTATAATAAGACGATGCACCTAAATTTAGACAAAAAAGTCAGCAAAATATTTATAAATAAATAAAGATTTTTTTGAACTATTTTATTTTAAAATTAAGAAAAAAAAAATGAAATTTTATAAAAGTATATTTATTTTTTTAACATTAGTGTTCATTTGGGATTTAGTATCAGGCCAATACAGACGTCTGGCTGAGTCTTGTGAATTTAGTGAGGAATGCTTTACGGGCCGTTGTTCTAAGAATCGTTGCACTTCGGCAAAATGCCGTTTTGACCGTGATTGCCTCAAAGTCGGTAGGGACCATTATTGTCGAGACAGAGGATTGAAAATAATCGCATCCGAATGTGTGCCAAAAAAAGGTATAAAATTAAGATAAAAAATATCAAACAAGTTTAATTTTAGATATATTATTAGGTAAAGGTCAGAGATGTTCAAGTAAAAGCGAATGTTTGTCAAATATTTGTATACCTTTTATAAGAATTTGCACTTAACTTAAAATAAAGGATTTTTTTTTTAAATGTATTTGTGCTTTTCTTTTTAGAAAATTTCTAAAAAAGTTCAATTTACCTTTCTATTACATCCTAAGTATTCACAGTTTTAGACAAATCTTATATTAACTAATTATTCAATAAGGAGTAAGTAGGCATTTTTTCACCCCCAAAACTCATGAGATGTAAGTGAGATATCTATAGCTCATTTTGAAGAGAATTTTCTGAGAATTATTTTGAGTATCTTTTTTTCCAAAAAAAATCTTGGATCACATTCAATTTCATACTTAAACTTTTACAAATCAACAAGTTTTTTGATCATCAAAATTTCAAAAAATAAATATTATAAATTTTAATTTTCTGTATAAATTAGCTATAATTAATTAGTTTTTAAGACATGTAAGTGGGATCTTTATTTTCCATTTTGTAGAGAATTTTCCTGGTATTATTTTAAGTATCCTTTTTTAAAAAAAAAGTCTGCGATCATAATTAAAATTTGCATCAAAACCAGACAATGAAGAATAGAACTATTTTAATTTATACAATTATCTATAAACAAGTTTTATGTGCATAATTAAAAAATTAAAAATAAAATTATTCAAAAAAAAATATTAATTTTTAATCTTTTCTTAAAAAAATGCGCTGAAAATTTATTTTACTTCAGGTAAAACTGTTTTATAACATCGCAGGTACAAATTATCAATCAGATCAAGTTGATTATTAATTCTATAAATACCCTAATAGTGATTGATCATATGAATTGTGGTATTTTGTATAAAAGTACGGTCATAGAATAGTACGCGTGAAAATAGTGCGTTTTGAAAAAAGTAAGGTTTGATAAAAAAATTGCTTACAAAAGTACGGTCAATTATGATAATTGAATGATAATTAAAAATAAATATATTAAAATCTGAGACATTAATTTAAAAATTTTAAGCTTAACAAATGATAAATAATCTTGCAGGCTTCGGCTTTGTGAATTTTGGAACAAAAAAACAAGAACAAAAATTTTAAATTGTAATAACTTTTTTTCCTTTGGTCTA
>VANL01001217.1:0-15956 GCA_006352455.1 Brachionus sp. 'Tiscar' | reverse complement strand
TCGATATATAAAGACATGTCACTATTGTAGGATATCCTACAATAATGACATGTCATAAAACTCGAGTAATTACGTTAGTTGTCTAAAAAGAAAATAAGTAATTTTTAGATTTACGTTAATAAATTGATTGTTTAAAATTTTTAAAATAACGCTTTAATAGAAAATATTGCATGATAAATATGAATATTTGGTATTTTTAATTTATTTATTTAATTCTAAAAGTAAAAAATAAGGATTACAAGTTTTTTTTTTTAAATGACGATAATTTAATTTAGCCTTAGCTTTTAGGATTAATAATTGGAATATATTCGAAGTTAATCGATTAAGGGACACAATTTTATCAAATAAAAATAAAAATGCTGTTTCTAAAAATAACCAAATAAAAAACACCTAAAAGAAAAATATTCCATGAGTCACTTTCTAATTCAACGTAGTCAAAACTAAAATTTTTCCAAAATTTTTTTTCTTTTGTTTCATTTGATTATTTAATTTATTTAAAAACACATAAAAATTGATTAAATAAACATGCTTAAAAAGGTTGAATAATTTAGTATGGGTTGAATTGTTGACCGTATGGATTGGGTTGAGGCGTGTAGCCGAACGGAGTAGGCTGACCGAATGGAGTTTGTGGCAAGCCAGCAGAAGGCATGCCTGCGGTGGGCATTCCAAAACCACCAACCGGACCTGAAGTGATCATCAACTGTGGTTGTTGTTCTAAAAACATAAAAATTTTAGTTTAACTGAAAGGTAGATAATATTTAAAATAAGAATTGAAAAATAAGTCTTTGGAGTTCAAAATAATTTTTTTGTAAATTTTTTTTGAACTTTTATTTTTATATAAAGATCGATCTGAAATTCGCCTCATCAAATATTTTTATTAGTTTTTTATTAATAAAAATATTCGCTGGAAAAAATTTTTTTTTTTTTAATTTTAAAAATTTATAAATAAAAATTACCAAAAACAATTGGTTTTTGTTCTTGTTCTTTGTCATCCTCACTTCGAACCTTTTCGGCTTGTTCCAGCTTCTCAATTCTGGTCGAAAATTCTCGCATAGTCTGAATCATGAACGGCATGGCAAAGTCCATTATATTATGCCTCCAAGCAAGTTCTAGAATGACATCACTTCTCAACAAATCGTAGCATTGATACAAGCAAGCACCAAAGCATTCGTACAACTTTTCATCCAAAAACCACGAAATCAAATCTTCAGCAAGTTCGACTTGCTTTGATTCACTAGCATAGCTCATCGCATCTTTATACAATCTGTCCGCTTTGCACAATTCAATCGCTTGTTTCCATCTATTATTTCCCTTGTACAAATAAGCCGATATACGTCTAAACTCAATAAGCTCATGTTTTTCCAATCTCTGAGCCAGACTTATATTATCAAAGTTGTCATAGGCGTCAATGCTAGTCCTAAGACCCTGGAAGTCTTCTTCTTCTATCAACAAATTATTCAAAGCCTCATTAATTGATTTGTTGTTGTTATTTTGAACTGATCTTAAATAGGACTTAACCAGTGGTAGCTGATTTACTTTGACAAAATAGGCGACTGCACGAGTATGGTCCAGTCTGGGCGATAGAACAGTCAATAGGTCGTTAAGCAACATTGGTTTGTAATCTAAATAGAACTGAATAGCCTTGTAGTACAGTTCAATATTGGCAACTTTGGTTATCACATCTTTGAAGTGATTTTCGCGCCAAGCTTCTGTCGGATGAGCGATCATAGACAAAATGGCGTTATCATACTCTTCGTATTTATCATACAAAAAGACCAATTCGGACCACAAATGAGCTTGTTCGGCAGCTCGAAGAACTTTAGGTATGTTAACTCTGGACCAGAATAGTTCCAAATGTTCTCTCATTTTTTGTGGCTTGTATTTCGAGTAGAGAATAGCTAGCTCGGTGAACATTCCCATATGGGCTCTTTCGAGACCCAAAGCAGCTTCAAGCAGCTGAATCAACTCTTCAAAATATCCACGATCCTGGTAGTGGTTGATTAGGTCTTCTAGTTCATCGGCATGTACGACTATGTTCAAGCCACACATTTGAGCCAAACGGAACTCTCCATGCTCCACACATGCAAAGCAAACTTCTTTCCATGTTTTTGTCGAATTTGCCTTTCGGGCTGATTCAACAGCGCCCTGAAAATCGTCCATGTGACACAAAGTAATGGCCAATTTGGCATAATTTGAAATGTTGTTGTACAAAATTTTGGCTGCTTCGTACATTTTGCTCTCAAAGCATCGGTCGCCAACGACCAGTATTTGAGCGTGATTTGGTCCCGATATGAACTCCTCAAGCTCAGCAAGTCTGTTTGTTTTGGCATAGGCAAAAATAAGTTCAGTTTCAATAAATGTTTCGCGAGCTTTTTTTCTAGCCATGACCAAATATTTGACCAATTCTTCCCAATTGTTGTTCGTACTAGCCACATTGACCACTTCCATATATGACGAAGGATCATCTGCTTTAATAAACGAATCGATTGACTCTTTGACCAAACCGGCTTTTAATTGTGCACCAGCTAGCAAACTCCACACACCTGGTTCATTGCATCTTTCGGCAAATTCATAAGCTCTATCCAAATTTTTCACATTGTCTATCAATACTTGAACAGCCGATGTGTTTACTTCAAATTTTTTGTAAATAGCAAACGCTTCTTCATAAAGCTCAGAACTGATTGCAATATTGGCAATATCTGGTGCATCATAGTTGTCCAATCTGTTTATATATTCCATTACTCTTGATCTATCTGCTTTAATTGCTGTTAAAATGAGCAAATTTTGTAAGTTTCGATGGTCACTAAACACCGAATTGTCCAATACTATTTTTTCCAACACTTCAATTAATTCACTTCTCAAGTCGGCGCTCATAAACGACTTGACAGTCACACTGATATCCTCAGGATCTTGAGTCTCATTCAAAGCAGTCTGCACCACTTGATCAATTAGCTGACGTCTGAATTGATTATCTTCGCTAAGTACTGTGGCCCAAAGTTCAGGATCACGTCTGCGCACCAAATATCTAGCTTCGCTTTTAAACAAACTATTCTCATTGCAAACTTTAATTAATTCTTGGTCACATTGCCCTCTTTCGTAGGCTACATAGGCCAAATGTGGATCGCGCTTTTCACAGTACTTGCCCACTACTCTACTATCGTAGAATTGATTCTCTTTTAGGAATTTTTCTGGATTATTATTTGAGTCAATGTAAATTTTGGCCAATGCGTTATGAATAGCTGGATCATTTGTGCCTTCGTGAATGCGTGTTTCCAACCATGGCAATAATAGTTTCATTCTGTTTCGTTTTTCGACCTCTTCGACTAGTTCGTCTACTGAGAATTGACCGCGCACTGACATAATCATTTGTTTTATTTGATCTTCCGAACAGTCAACATCCAATAGACCACCAATAACTACTGGCAATCTAGATGGATTCACTTTTTGAACATAAATTTCAATATATTTAACTGATTGATTTCTGTATAAGTAAAGAACTAAGTCATGCACAAAATTGAATCTATCACAAACTATAATTAATGGAAGTTGATCAGACAATTTAGCTTCTTTGAGAAAATTTTTAACTCTTTCCGGATCAAAACAATTGCTTTCTCTGCAAATTCTTTCAACTTCTTTTATTTGTCCAGTCTTGCATGCGGCTTGGATGTATTTAAAGTGAACATCAGACTCTTGGGAGTAGTTTACTATTGAGCCTAGGAAGTAAAATAGACCCTCGTAGCTTTTGAATGATTCAAATATGTCAATTAAAGCTTGTGTGGTTAATTGTTCGTGATATTTGATAGCTATTTGAACACAAACCTGCAAATTTTGGCGTATGTTTGCTTGTAGCATAGCTTTTAGACATTCCAAAGAGTCCTGAACTGACAGAGTTGAAAAATATTGGACCAACCAGTCTGGATTTAATAGATGGGTGTGAACAACAGCACGTTTAATGTCGTATAAATCAGTATAATGCTCTAGAGCGCGCTGCAAAAGACCAGCTTTTTCGCATAATTGAGCTATGTGTGCTTTATCGTAATGAGAAAACATCTGGTTGCCTAGAATGGCATCGGCAACTTGAGGAGCACTGATCAAATTCATTTCCAAAAGTCTTGTTTGCAAGTAGCCCTCGGATTCGCGGTTGTTCTTTAATGCTTCAAGTAAAAATGCAGTACATTGCTGAATTAAATTGTATTCCATGAATACATCAACTATTTGATTCAAGTCGGCCAATGGCTCGGACTCGTTGACTAGCAAATTGGCGAATTGTACACCACTATCAGGGCTCATTCTCATTATGCAACGTAATAAATAAATATAATCTGGCTGATAGTTTACTTTTTTGGCGTATAATACTATTTTTTGATATTGACCCGTTTCAACGAAACATTGAATTACTTTCATAGGAACAACTGCTCGCAAGTACACAGACAAAGCCAAAGTTGAATCGATTGTCTTTATCAAATCACCTAATTCTTCGCTTGGCTTTTAAATTAAAAAAAGTTAATTAATCATTATTTTTGAAATTCTATTCATAAAAATTATCTAGTTTATATATATTTTTAAAATTTCTATTACAATTAATTTTAACTATCAGATTTTTTTTTTATTTTCAATTTATTTATTAATAAAATTTGGCTATTTGAGCAAAAAAATCAATTTGAAATTATTTAATGAATTTTAATTCTAAATAAAATAAATAAAGCTTCGAAAATGAATTTGAAATTCGCCTTATTTTTAAGATTAGTATGTTTTCGTCACATAAATAAATGGTCTTATTATTCTTGTAAATTTGATATTAAGATTTGAATAGACCAATGCTAGTAAAAATGTCTTAACCCATCAAATTAAAATTAAAATTTTCTTTTTTAAACAAACTTTCGGTAAAATAACATATGATTTCTATTAGAATTTTTTGACCAAACATAAATATATTTGGTAATAAAAAAAATACTTGATTTAATAATATTAAAATAGTAATTCTTATAAATAATTGATTTTTAGATATAATTTAGAATATTTTTTTGGTATTTTTTTGTAATAGATTAAAATACCTCTAGTTTTTCTTCTTTTAGCCATTTTTCTAAAAGCTGTTTTTTTCCTTGTTGTATTACTGGCTTGCATAACTCAATTGATTCGTATTTGTTCAATTTTCCTTGATCCAAAAGAATACCAAAGTATTGAAGGAGAGGCGAGGTCTGACCAGGCACAGTAGGAACTTGAGTAAATCTTTGTATTGCTTGAGGTGTTCGAAGAATTCCTTTTGGCGCCGAAGCCGCAACTTTGGCCGCTTCTGAATAATTTCCCTGTTGAAACAAAGTGTTAAATCTATTAATAAACAATTGATCAGCTCCGGGCAAATTAGACCTAGAAGCCATTTTATAGGCAAGCTCTTGGTTATTTAAAGTATTGGTAACATAAGGTACCAAATTTTCCTCATCAATAGTCACAGACAAAACTTGACCTTTTCGATTTACACCAATAATACCACTCGTAGGATCATGTGGAGCAGTGACAAAAATGGTGTCTGCACTAATTCGGTTCATAAACAAACAAGTGGCAGTGTCCACATCGTAAATGTGAATATAGCCATATTTAGTAATTAAATAAAAGACATTGTATTTTTTTGATGATTGCATTGCAACCGGAAAATCATTCTGTGCTTCGGGTGGATAGAACACATCTACGGCTTTTTTTGAATATGGTTGATTGCCAGTCTGTGGTGTTCCCACTTCGATTATGTGCAATTTGCCACCAGCAGGTCCACGTACCGAAAAGCTGAACAAAGTGCTAAGTTCTTTATTTCCTTCCACTTTAAATTGAGTGAAACAGGCCGCGTGTCCTTCTATTGGTTGTGAAACTTTTCTTTCAACAGAATATAATTGCATTCTGCCGGCAACGCGGTTTTCTTGGGCCAAAATTCCAATTAGCAAAAACCAATTCATTGAGTGGTCACATCGGTAGTTTATTATTTGACATCCTTGAAGAGTTGGATGTCTGTCGAATACTTTGACTGGATGTGAATCGCCTTCCATGGACCAGTGGTAAACCGCTGTCTCTGTCACAATGCCAATTGTGTTTACTGAAATCCATTTCCAAAACATACAATCTTCAGTCATGTTGTAAGCTTTCATTTTAGACTTCATTTCAATGTTGAATATTTGCAATGTTCTGCTTGCTTTCAGAGCAATAACTTTTGAAGTTGGATGCATAATAGCTGAATCGGCAGTGATTGGGCGTCTAATTGGATTCGATACATCATTCAAGTCAATTATGACCACTTGAGCTGTTTCGCCGACTTTTTCTCTAATGCAAATAAATTTGTCCGATTCCATTGTCAATGTGCTAAAGCCAATATTGGCCACATTAACTCCGGCATTGGTCAATTGCATGTGCTCCTGAAATTTAATTGGTAATGCACCAGCTGTAGTCGATGCCATTGTGTCCTAATTCTGTTAGTCTTAGTGTGTTTTCTTGATATATATATATGTCTATATTTTTTTTTATTCTTAGCTTAAATTCAAATCTAAAAATTAAAGAGACGCTTTGAAATTAAATAACTATTAGCTTAATGCTAATAAAACTATCATACGCCAGAATTTATCTCTTCAAATTTCATTTTTTTATCTAAAAGATAATTTCTCAGAGCAACTTAAAATTTGAGGTCATTCAATTTAGCTATGAATTTATCTTGCTAAGGTAGAAACATATAAGATTTTTTTTTAAATTTGATGATTAAGAAGTCTCATACGTGGTAGTTTATTGTGAATACACATATTTGACAGAATTGCATTACTCTGTTCATGTATTCAGCCATTTAATAAAAAATTCATGCAAAAAATTCGTCATCGCTCTGTCCTAGACACCCCCACTCAAACCCGTGCTAATCTATGACGATACATATTATGCTAATAAAATGTATAGCTATGGTTGGTAATCGATAAATAGAACCAAATTTGTTCCGCTAGTAATTCAATTACGTCAGATTTATCTGTCTAGTTCGTATTAATTTTAAACATTTTTTAAATTTTTTTTAATTGAAAGACAAATTTCCAATCGTCATCAGTCATATGGACTATAGATTAGTCCGATTAAAACTCGTGATTTATTATAAATTTTAACAACTGATACTTTAAACCAATAATGGAGAAAAAAAATTTTTCTCTTAAAAAAATAAAATTTTTAAGAATAGAAAAGTATACTTTCAGACTAACTTGAGAAAATATGATTTAAAAAATAAATTTTGGCTTTGTTTAAAAATTTATTCTTTTTTGCTGTTTTATCGATTTTTCATATGACAAATATTTTAATTTTATTGTGTTTAATTTCAGAATCTTATTTGACAATTCATGTAAACTTTTTCAATCAAAATAAACTTCATTTTTAGCTAAAAATAATTTTTTATAATTCTGCCTTTGATATTAAGACTGAGAAACGCATTTATGTGTATATATGATCTTTTTTTTTTTAATATAGAAATACCAATTTTTTGTTTAAAATAATTTACAATTTTTATAAGAGCAGCGTGGCGCAGTGGAAGCGTGCTGGGCTCATAACTCAGAGGTCGGTGGATCGAAACCATTCGCTGCTACTTTTTTTTTTAAAAAAAATTTTAGTTTCACCAAAAAATTATTCAAAAGAAATCAATTTAATTTTTTTAATGTCAACTAAATTTGTATGTAAAAAAATTTCAAATAGTTTCAATAAAATTTTATTTTTTTTGATTATTTTCTATTTCAGTAGAAAAAAATCAAGATATTAAGAAGGTTCTTTTAAGATTTTTTAAAGGATTTCGGGTCCTTATTTTTAGAAAATTATTTAGAGATTAATAATTTAAAATCCATTATTTTTACTTAAAAAAAATTATCTAAAATTTCAATGAATAGCTTAAAGCACTTTGGAGAATTCTTTCAAAGAATGTAACACTTTATTTGTGTGAAAGACTAAGAAATAAATTCATTTAAATTTTTTTTTTTTTTATATGTTTCTTAAAAGTCCAAAATTCAAATCTTTAGTGTCTGAAATGCCTGATTTCAGATTTTTTTTAACTATCAAGACTAAATTTTGAAATTAAATTTTTTCATTTTTCAATTGAAATATAATTAAAAAAATTACAAGATTAGATTAATTAAATTAAATAAAATTATTATTTAAAACTATTTATGATTCATCGAATTCTTTAATTTATTTTTTTATTAATGCCAACTTTTAATTAATTTTTTAATTTCGAAATAAAACACCAAATGATTAGATATCTCTTAATTCAGATTTGAATAAAAAAATAAGCAAAGTTTTGAATTAATATTTTAGTTTATTTTTTTTTTTATTAATAAAAATTAAGTTTTTATTTACATGTAATAATTAATTTTGATTTTGATTGTGAGGAAATGTACTCGGTAAAGTTGATGAGGATAAAGCATGAGATAAATTAGTTGAAACAACTGGGTCCCATTGATTTTGACCAGTTTGATACTGAGGAGGCCATGCAGGAGTATACTGCCCGGGCATGACCATATAAGGCTGTGCTGCCTGATAAGGCAAAGCAGGATTCCATTGCTGTCCAGCAATATTCTGCTGCATGATGGTGTAGTTACTTCCATAAGCCATTGTATTGGGGGGATAGGCAACAGAAGCTCTTGGAAGCGAAGGATAGGATGCAGTCATCGGTCTTCTTGGAGGTGGAAGTCTTGAAAATCTATTGCCTGCATATAGCTGAGAACTAAGAGATGAAATTCCAGTAGCAAAAGCATAATTTGGTCTGTACACTGGTCTCATTAATAATGTCGGATTGATTGCCAGAGATTTTCCTAAATTTTAATTTTTGGTTTTCAAATTAAATTAAGAAAAAATTTACGTTTTTCTTCGTTCTTTTTGGCTCTTATTTCTAATAAAAGATTCAGTCGGTCAGTCTGAGCTTGCGAGTTATAATGCTCAACTAGATTAAAAGCTTCTTGTTCATTTAATTCAACATATTCAACTAAATCAAATTCGGATGAATTCGGTAATGAAAAACCAACTAAAATAAAAATTTATCAAAAAAAATTAATATTTATATAAATTAATTATTACTTTTCATGTCATTTATTAAATTAATTGAGATTGATTTTCCGTCTTCTTTTTCTAATAATTCAAGTCGTTCCTGATAAATTTCATCTTTGGGTATTAGACATATTGCTTTGGTTGTATATTCTTTGAATAATTTTAATTTTCGACGCCTTGTTGACTGATATACATTTGGCTTTATTTAGGAAAAATAATTAACAAAAATAATTCTATTAAAAATACTCTTAAATTAATTTATTTTTACTTGATCAATTATAATATTTCTGTATGATTGGGAAGCAATTTCCGTCAGAGTGTTCATACACTTAAATGCTTTGTCCAACAAATCGGGTTGTATTTTTGAAGCTGAATAAGATGTTATATTGTTTATTGAAGTGAATTCGCCAGCTTGGCTACTATTTGCTTTTTTACTTGGACAAACAACTTTCATTTTTTCCAAAATACTTCCAATCCCTATGACAAAATAATTTTTATCGAAATTTTTGGCACAAAAATCTTTAACCCATTTGCTTTTACCACAACCTGGTAAACCTAGCATTAACACAACATGATAATCTTTTTTATTCTTGGAAACGCTTGTATTGCTAAATCTTTTATCCAAAGATAATTTCTGGATAAGTTCAAAACTGTTCTTAATTGGTGCAAAAGGCTCATCACCAATTAAACTAACCCTTTGACCAAAATTCATTTCAAATACAACATTTTTGCTCAAAACATGAGGAAAAAAGATAAAATTTTCCTCGTCACAAGTTGTACGAGAATAATCTCTGATATCTTTAACATTTATCTTAAATGCAGTTCCAAGATCCAATCCATTTTTACCAAATGAAATTAAAACATGATTTTTTTCACTTTCAAAATCTAAGTATGCAGCTATTGAATCCCCTTTTTCAAATGCTTCACCATAATTTTCAAATGATTTATCACAGCACTTTTTTGCAGTGTTGCAATAAGCAAAAGAATACGGTGTTTCTCCCAGTTGAAGTGATGAATGATTCAAAGACCATCCTAGACGAATTAAATAGGGTTCTAGATCATCTTTTGGTAGATCATTTATTTCACAATAGTCCTCAAGCTAAAATTGATTTATTAATTATTAATCTTAAAATAACTAGTGGCAAATACTTGCATGAACTTCAAATGCAACTCGACCTGAATTAACGCCGAATGTTGACCGACAACCTGCCCACATCGAGCAAAATCCATCATTCGATAACGGAAAAGCCATTAGGCATTCTTTGTCAATTACAAGATTCAAATCGCATGTGTATGGATCAATAACCACATCTTCAGGGCTAAATTCGAAGCCATCACTCTGAATCGAATTGTCAACTTGATCCATTTTCGGTTACTAATTTTATTTATTTTTTAAAATTTATAATAAAAAATTTGATTTTTTAAAAATTGTGTAATCTAAGCTAAATTGATCGTGTAATTTTTTTTGTCTGAATATTTTAACAAAAGAATTAGTCTTGCCAGTGATTTTCAGATCATAAATTTTACTTCCAAAATATAGGATATAAATAAATTTACAAAAATACAAATCCTAATATAAATTTAAAAAAATTAAAGCTTTTAATTATTAGTACTCAAACGAGCCCAGATATTTTTGACTAATTTAAAAATTTGTTCTATCCACTGAGCTTTCCTTAAGTTCATTATTTTTTGTGAGCTCAAATGAGACAATTTTATTATTTAGTTAAATTCTATTTTTTGTTTATATTTAAAAAAAAAAATCTTTCTCATAATATATTTAATAATATTTATTAGAATTCAAAAGTTAAGATTATTTTATTTTTGAGCCAAATTTGCTGCAAGATTTCAATTATATAATTTCAAAAAGAAGCACAAAATTTAAAACAATTTAAATTACATAAATTTCCCCACGCGCTTAATTCCTTTAAGTTAAAATAAAAATTCTAAACCTAAAATGTTATCCTCAATAGCCAGAGCGTTGCCGAGATTAAGTATTAATAATGGCCAATATTTAGCCGCTCAATCTGCAAGATCATTTTTTACACCAGCTCATTTTGGCATAGACTCATTTAAGAACTACGCAAGCAACATTGAAAGAGACCAGGGAAAAAATGCTTGTAAGTTAGTAAGACTAATGACAATATTTAATTTCTATTTTTATTTCTTTACCCAAAGCGTCCCTTAAAGTAACAATCGAAGAAGCAGTGTCCAAACCAGACGGAAAAGTATTCACCGAAGACCTAAAAAACATGTTGTATCTATCAAAATCAGATTCAGATCTAGACCTCTTAGTAAATGCTATTCGAAAATACCAAAAGCAAGAATCTACAGCAATTTTCGGTTTCAATTTTGAAACCCCACTGATTCGATTGTTGTATTCACTTAACAAAACAGACCGTGCTTTGACTCTTTTCTTGGAAGAAAATGACTCTGTTTTGCAAAAATTTTATACAGCCGGAACTATTTTAATGAACAAACTTATTGAAGAAAAACGCTATGAAGATTCAATTAAAATTTTAAATAAAATTTTAGGCCAGTTTAGACAAGATAAAAAATTGGATCCAAACAGCCGATTGAGAACCATGGATATTTCAAATTTGGCATCTGAAGCTCTATTGGGCATAAACACAGCTGAAGCATTGAATCAAGCCAAAAAAATGCTTGCTGATTTTAAGGAATTAAATTTAGAAATGCACGACAACGCTTACATTAAACTTATACTTTTGGCACATAACCAAAATCAAATAGACTTGGCTTATGAATTAACTTCACAAATTAAAAACAAAAGTATTAACATCATAAACAACTTGAAGTTTTTGTCTTTGGTTAGAATGAATAGAATTGATGATGCTATTCAAATAGCTGAGGATACAAATAAAATTGTGCTAGAACGAGCAATTCAAAATAGGTTGTTTTTTAAAGAAACTCTGGCTATTTTGGAAGATATGGCTAGTAAATTGGAAGGCGAGAAAAAAGACCGAACTCAAGATTTAGTTAACACTATCAAACAAGAGAATAAATTAATTGATTTAAATTTAAATGACTATGCGTTAAGACTGCGTGAGGACAGAAAGCCAAGAGAACAGCAGAGAGAACAAAATCAACAAGGTAGACAAATGAATAGGCCAAGACAACAAAATCAATCTAATCAACCAGGCCAACAAATGTATAGACAACAAAATCAAGGAAGACGGGAAGGTCAGCAAAATAAACAATATAGAACTCAACGTGAAGCTAATTTACGTGAAGATTAGATAAAAACCGTCTTTTCTAAATCCATTTATTTTATTATTGTTAAAAAGTTTTAAAATAAATTTAAGGCATAAACCTTTTATTTGAATTTTAATGTTTTTTTTTAAATAAGAAAGATTTAAAAGACAATGAAGACAATTTAGCAATTAGCTAGCTAGAATTCAACCGAATGTCTTTAAAATGAAACATTCGGCTCAAAAAAGATTGTTGAATTCGAAATAAAATAATTTTTTCCAACGACTATTTTTACTATTTATTTAGTAATCAAATAAAAATTTTCTATAGTTTTTGACGGCTATTATCATTTATGTCGATTTTAATGAGATATAAAAAAAAATTTAGAAAATGATTTTGAAACCTAAAACTTCCCTTAATTTTAGGAATTTTCTGAGCAGAAGCAGATAATTCGGCGATTTTTGGCAAAACACCATTATCACAGTCAACTTATTCATTTTCGGATAAATAATTATTTATTTATTTATATTTTTTTGAAAATTAAACTAGTTTATCTGCAAAATTTTTATTTTTTGTGAAAATCGAATATTTTTATACTTTTAAAAACCTGAGCCCCATTATTCTTGAAGAGAATTTAACAAGCTTTCCAAAAATGTGCTTAGTTTTTCTCCAGCATGTATAGTTTTCGAGAATTTCAAAAGATTTCATAATGATTAAGAAAAATTCAATTTATAATTGTAATATTTGATATTTTTTGTTTTATTAATTTAGTTTTAATATTATTAAAAATAAATTAAAACTCATACTCTTAAAAAAAATGCGGTTCAGTTGGGGGTCAGTCGTATAAAAACTATAATCTTTAAAAGAAGATTATAGTTTTTTTAATTTTTTAATAAAAGTTGCAATTAATTTTAATGACAATTAATTTAATAAAAAAATAAAGTCTTTGTCTTAAATTTTTAACCATGTAAAAATAAAAATATAAACTTAAATGAGGCGAAATTTTTTTTTTTCCTATTGCAATCTTTTGCCTCTTTTTTCTGATTTTCGTTAAGGCAAGTTACATTTAAAATATAATTGAATTTAAGAAAACAAACATAAAAATCAAAAAGCTTAGAAAATTCTTGATCTAATGGTATATCGTATTAAAAGTTTTAAAATCCGATTTCAGAATAACTAAGGTCTTTTATTATAATCAAAATATCTCAAAATCTATACATGCTGGAGAAAAACTAGGCACATTTTTGTAAAGCTTGTTAAATTCTCTTCAAGAATAATGGGGGTCAGTAGGGGGTCAGGTTTTTAAAATTATAAAAAAATAAAAATTTTGCAGATAAACTAGTTTAATTTTCAAAAAAAAGAGAAAAATTAAAACTATATGATATATTAAAACTTTTAAAATTATTTTTGCTTTGCAAAATAAATGGGAGTCAGAAAATTTTAAAAAATTGGGTATCAGTATTTTAGTAGGACCCAATAAAAAATGTTCAAAAAAATTTAATTTATTTTAACTATATATGTATGTATAATAAGTGTAAAATAAGTGTAGAAAAATTACAATTAAATGTTTATTTTACAATTGAATAATCGATAAGTTTATTAATTTAACTCCATGGGCTTATACTATATGGATAGAGTTAGTAGAAAGATATATGTAAATAAAAGACAAAATTATACAAAAATCGATCTTAAGTAGATCATTTAATATACCATTAAAATTAAGGTATAAGTAGGCTAAGCTTAATTCAGGAGGTATTTTCTAATCAAACTTTTTATTATTACCGCGAAGGAAAGTCAAGATACCCCAGCATACCGAGTTGTTTTTTACTTTCTTTAAGAAGAATATTTTTTGTTTCATGTAAGCTTGTTCAATCGTCTCCAAATTTAAGGTTTCTAACAGAGGTCTAATTCTGGAAAATTTCTTAATTCCTAGTGCTCTTTTAATTAATAAATTTTGTTAGTTCGTTCTTATGCCTAGTTCATTTAGTTTATTCTCACTAATGTATACCGAATTTGATGATATGGAATAATTGATTGACAAAACTGTTTATAGAGAAAACTGACTAAATTAGGACAGCCAAGCCCGTATAAAGGGTAAAAACTGCTCTCAACTTTTTTCCACTTTAGTAAGAAAGCTAAATTTAAGTTTAAAAAATCCAACCATATTTTCAGATTCCTCATTGTCGAAAACCTACACTTTTTATTAAGTTACTTTTGTAATAATTTTAGTAATTTATACCCATTGCTGTTTTTTTCAAAGTATTGACAGGCGTAGGTTTTAAAGTATATCATTCATTTCTGATTTGTTTTAAATATTTTAAAATAATTATTAAAAGGAACTTTTAACCCGTTTTTCTTGCATTAGTTGCTAGTTATGTTGATTGATCTTAAAATAATTTATAAATACGTTAAATCGTCCAACAAAAAAAAAACTTGCGCAAATTTTGTTTTTAGCCATTAGGGTTATTGCATATATTAAAAAAATATTATTTAAATGATTTATTAATATAAAGTTACGAAAAATAATGAATAGAAAATAGCAAAAATCTCGAATGAAATTTTATTAATATAAAATTAAAATATTTTACTGTCTTATTGTCACATAAATTATCAAATTCATTTATTTATTTGTAAATAGCTTCTTTAATCTATCACGAAAAGCTAGATCAAATGAAGATATTACATAAATAAGAATTCCATTTCCAGTATGTGAAAACGTGTTTGTAAATACTAGAAAAAATTTTTCGACTTCTGGATCTATATATGTACAAAAATTGACAAAAAAGAATAACGTACTTGGTAAACCTAGTATAAAAAACATAAAATTCAGAGTCATTGTTGTATTTGGACCAATGTAATCTGAGAATTTTGCCTCTTTTAGCTTAGATATTTGATTTAATATTCTAAAAATTGTAATTGCTGTAAATATAGACATGAATGTGAATGGCAATAGTGTAGAATTTAAAACATCTATCCATTTGAATATATCTGAACCTCGTGAATAACCACATTTTGTTACATTTGATTCATTATTGAATTGAAGTTTAACTTTACCAGTTGAAGTGTAATTGTAAGCCAAGTGATAAACTGCAAGAACAATAAACAAAAGCATGTAAAGCCGATTTTTTTTATTCTTGGGCAACAAAAATACTGACAACAAACTGTCTAGACAAACAATTGTTAAAATCCAAGATGATTGCGACTTGAGTACATTTAAACCAAAATGACTTAGTTTGCAAGTCAATTCAGTTTTACTTAAATCGTCTACTTCATTTATATAGTTTAAAAGGGCATATAATGAAAAAAGCTGAATAAACGAATCAATGGTTAGCTTAATTATATTTAAAAGACTCGATGGATTGTCTGAAAATGTATCCATGCAAAGCAATCTAATGCAAAATATGTTGCCAATAAATCCTACTAAAAGGACTAGGAATGAAACAAACAAAAAAAGAACTATTAAATCTGTAAACATTATTTTGTTTTCTGCTAATGCTAAATTAATTACATTATTTATATTGTATGTTTAATGGCATTTTTTCCTCTTTTAAAAAGGAATCAATACAGCTCAAGTTGATTCAAGTATTTTGTTTCCGTTTTAAAATAAACTATAATGAATTTTAACCCATTTTAAAATACCGTATTCCCTTGTTCGATAATGCAGCGCCACAACCTAGAACACATCATTGGCGCAGGCGCTATACTAAATC